>JABASP010002897.1:0-17027 GCA_019776565.1 Sminthurinus signatus | reverse complement strand
AGTTGTAAGTTGAACATTGAGCATTGAGCATGGACAAAGGCAAAAAAGCGACATTTTACATTTTCATAGGAAAGAAAAAGAGAAAGCAAGTGAAAGTAGAGGAGAAGAGTTGAATACTTTTACCCACGCACTAAAAAGAAGAAGGAGAGATAGAGTAAAAGGGATAAGAAAAGTAGAGAAAAGAAGATGAAAGTGAAAGCAAGTAATTTCATCTTCCATTGACTCGACCATAATCAAATATTTCCCCGGACAAATACATGAATACAAATGAGCGCCACTGAACCACCACCACGACCCTCTCCTCCATAATAGTGAAAGAGGAGCTAAAGTCTAAAATGACCAGTAGAATGTAGAAAGGTAAAGAAAACTTTAAAAGGGTAAGAAAATCCAGACCAAACCAAACCAACACAACTGGAGCATAGCAAAGCATAGACTAAACCTAAAGCCTAAAGCTCAATAGAAACTGGAAAGTTGACTCCGATCCATTCCAAAGAAAACATTTCACGTCCTCCTTTTCCCTTTCTGGTTTTTTTCAATAGACATTTTAGACCAACGACCAACGTAAATTGGGGGAAAGTATTTATCTATCTCCAAACACAGACAACTGGAAACTGGACAACAGAGTTGTTTTAAAATTTCCCGAACTCCGAATTTTGGGTTAAAAGAATGGGTTTGGTGTACGCACAAAAGATAAAAGATACGCTCTACGCTTCGCAATATACAAATCTACAATGAAACAAAAAACAAAGTTACTAAAACATTAAATGTAACAACTGTATCAGTTTTAAAGTCCCAATCTTAAGTTGTAGAGGATTAATTTCTGTATTTCTATAGAAAGCCACATTATTTATGAACTCAATCCCAATCATTCATTTTATTGTTAGTTGTAACAATAAGGAGCAGTTGTTTTTGATTTTTACAAATTTCAACTCTTCTCTGTTTTTAGTTCAAGATTCAAGATTCAAGAGTAGCTTTTTTATTGGTAGACTCTAGACTCTAGACCGACTTTCTTCTTTTTTAGTAAAACCTCTTACCTTTAGAATTTACAAAGACACGAAAAGACAAAACAAGACAAGGAACTGAAAGAAGAAACATTTCTTCTCTACATTTCTACGATTCTCCATTTCTCCATTTCTCCATTCCTACCGTTTTTTGCCAGGAAATCATAATGGTAATAATGGTAACAAAACATAATATAATAATAATATAATAATAAACAAGCGTACAATGGAAAAAAGGGGAAAGAGACATAAATAAGGTCAGAGAGCCATGTAGAAAGTAGAAAGTGAGCGGTAAAGAGAGTGCAAGTGCCTTGTCATTTTCCTTGTAGCATCTAGAAGCTAGAAGCTATAGAATGAAGAATGAAGAAGCTAGGGCAATGAAGTGAGTAGAAAGTAGAAAGTAGAAAATTCCTGATATTTTACCCTCTCTTTTTCTCTTTTCTGGAAAAAAGTTTCAACTGAGGGTTGCCTCGACTCGAGGCTCTAGACCAAAGGCTCGAGCTGAGCTGAACTGAGTTAAGCTTCATTTTTTCAACTCCATCTTCATCTCTTTTCTTCTCCGTGGTTGAGAGTTGAGAGCGTAGAGTGTAGAGTGTAGAAAAGAGAGTACACAAAAAGATAATGCAAAGGTCTCTTTTTTCTATTGTCATGAACCATTTCTATTAGGACAAATACCAAATACCTACAACCTTATCCATGTACTTTGTACTTTGTACATTGTACATGTACACTGGAACATCTTCATCCTCATCCAGTTCCAGTTTATCCAGTAAAAAGAAGAGGATAGTACAAGTATGTACCCTTGTGTAAGTTGGACTTTGTCAGTTGAATTTTTTTTATACGTGATCTTCTTTTGGTTCTTTTGGTAGAGTACAAAGTACAAGTGAGTTCTCCCCACATGAGTAGACGGTAGACGGTAGACGGTGTATTCAGTATAATATCAATTTAGTTCTGGTTGTAGTTGTGTGGATGAAGGGAGAGGGAGGAGGAGTGAATTGAGGAAGAATGGGATGAAATGGATGTTTTCGTACTGTTAGATTCATAAGTAATGGTTGATTCCCGGAGATTCCTCTAAATTTATTAAAGTTGGTCCAAAGAAACCGGAAAACATAATAGGGCAATATTAGGCTGAGTTATGTAGTCCAAATAAGTTTTCTAATGGAGTCAATTCAGAATTCAGACTCGAGACTCGAGCTCCACCATTTTTTTTGACACAAATAACTACTCTTATAAAAATGAGTGCGTATGCACACAGAGAACAACTGTATAATGTATAATCTTCAATTTCAGTACCGTCCAAAGGCTAAAGTATAAAGTGTAGAATGTACTCTCTCAAACACGTGCATCAACTTTTTTCTTTATAGCCAGGAAAGTAAAGGAGAAAAAAAGCGCACCCTGTCCTCATCATAAAAATATGTATCTTCTTTCTACTTTTTACTTTGTAGTTTGTACATTTTGTATATTGTAAATTGTACAACTGCTATAAAATTTATTTATAGTGTTTTAGCTCATCCCCATTTTTCTGTCTTGTGTCCTCTGAATCCTGACTTGTGACTTTTGAAGCAAGTTCAAAGTTGAACTTGTTCATTCTACATCATTTTCAATGTGCAGTAGTGTGTAGTAAATTCTTTTGATATTTTGACAATTTCACAGTCTACAGTCTAAATTCTGTGGTCTACGGACTATCCACTTTCCACTTTGGTCACAGATCAAACGGACAGAAATTTTATTCTACTTAACCTTTGAACTTTAACCTATCGATGATTCGGATTCAGATTCAGATTCAGGTTCAAAAACCAAGAGATTAAATGTCAAATCTACATCTTTTTTTTTAAATGATTTAATTTCAATTTCAACCTCAGTAATTTATTGCACTTGCAGTTTTCAGTAAACAGTAAAAGTATTTTATGGCTTACGGCTTTGGGTAAAGGGTAAATAAAAAGATCAAGATTTCTGATTCCTGATTCCAGATTCTAGATCGAGGTAAAGATTTACTACACATAAATAAATTTTTGGTAATCTTGCTCACATTATTTGCTATTAAAACTTCCGGAATGTGTTTTTCTTTCCTCTTTTCCCCTTTTCCTTTTTCTCAGTAAACCTATGTACATTTTGCGTGCATTTTTGTGTTGCTGTTTATTTTTTTTTTTGGCCTCAAATGAAAATATAAAAGGGCTTATATTTTCAATAATATTTAACCATGCAACTCTGATTTTTAGGGCAAGTTTTTTTGTAAAGATTTACAAAAATTTTACTTAATTACTCAATTATTGCTCAACGTCTTTGTTTTAGCTCTAAAAGTTCTTTCTAAAAGATAAAAGACATTTCAAATTTCAAAAAACTTGACCTCTAGTTTTACTATTGTGGATTTTTAGACTAAAAACAGTGAAATGTTTACTCAGTGATTGAAAAAGGTGTCCCTCAAGTTTCAATTTTTGATTCCTGATAGAAATCAGTCGCATTTTACACTAATTTTTACACTAGTCAGCGAATGTGCATTCCACAATGACAAAAAAAAAGGTAGAGAAGGCTTGAAAAACTTGGATATTGGATGTGACGTTAGGACATATGGCCCATTAGAGAATTTGACTTGTGGGGGTTTTCTCTTCTATTTTCATCGAGAAAGAAAACCGAAGCAACCACAACCTACAATAAAAAGAACAAGAAAAAGAGAAAAGAGCCACAAAGTATTCTTTTTACACAGTGAAAGGAATACGCAATACATGGAAAGTGGTGAATGGTGAATGGTGCATCAGACGATTTTGGAGCCGATTCGAGCACACTTCACACATTTTCACCACTTTAACAAATATTGCCAACTCAGACCACTAACCACTAACTCGTCCCGCTTCTGTTTTCTCTGTACATATTTACCACTCTTTATTGAGCATTGAGCATCGAGCATCAAGTATTGAGTATTGACTTGTGTGGAAAGAATAAAGGAAGAAAAAGCAAAGAGAGAGAAAAAGAAAACAACTTACTCACTTTCACTTTGTCCGACTCTCACACTTCAACCAAAAACCGAACCTAGATAAACCTATTCAGTATCCAAAAGCAAAATAATACATATAAAATAGAAAGCGTATCGTTCATTGAGCTGGATACTGAACACTGAATACTGACGTCAAGTAAATAGGACTGACAGGATGAAGATGGGGAAAGCGGAAGGTGGAAGGAGGAAGAAATCCGATCTTCATGTGCATCTTTTTCTTACCTACTACATTTTATACTCCTATGCATGCACTTTACACCTTATATATCCCACAAAAAACAAAAAACATACGCATCATATTATATAAACATGTGAGTTGTGCGTCTCTGAATTTTTCTATGCGTTACACGCATAAAGTACGCTTATAAAGTATAAAGGTTGCAAATAATAGATATCATATATCAGATGCGTATGGGGATGAGTAGAATTTTTGTAAAAAATACTCTTGTTTCTTCTTTGCCTCAACTTGCATCTTTTTCACATTAGTTTCTTCTTCTCGTTGTTTTACCGTTTATACCGGTAAAAAGTAGTTTGTACAATGTACAGGCTTTATTCTTTGGACAAATGTCTAAAATTATGGAAAATAAAATAAGAATCACAAAACAAAATAGTTATTTGAAGGTGAAGGTGGTTTTTTATGTCATACTGCATTTTCCCACTTTTATTGACGATTTACAACTACAATATAAATAACATAAAAGGCGGAAGTAAAGTGGATATTTATAACTCTGACATTGACATTGATGAATTGAACAAAAATAGTAAATGCACAAATATAAAATGTAAACATGTTTTTATAAGGAAGATTCCAGACTCTAAATGCAGAGTGCAGGGTGCATTCTGCGTGTAAAAACATGGACATTTTCTCTTTCTCTCTTTTACTCGTTTGTTTGTTTACGCTACTGCTGATAACTTTATCTTCATCTTTATCTTTTATTATTAACCTTTAACATTTTGAAAGTCAAACGTCGAGAGCCAAGATGCCAGTATATTTTGTTTGTGTGTCTTTTGTAGCCATTAAAATACCTAAATGTCTTGTGTTATATTTTATATGTTTGAGCAGTAAAACTACCAGTTTTTTTCCTCTCCGACTCTTCAAGTTCAACAAGGTCTTAAATTCACAAGATAATTGCTAATAGGCCGAACGCCGTACCATCAAAGATCAGCCCCCTTTTTTCACTTTTGGTGTTCCATTACATTCCAGATTCACGTCTTGATCAAGAGTCGAGACTCCAGAATAGATATTTTGTAACATAAGAAACGAAGAATCATCGGACAAGAGCAAGCTGAAGAGCAAGTTAATGATCAGTTATCAAGTATCTATATATTATTAGTATTAGTATTCCTGGGTTTCAAAGTGGTGCTTCAAATGGTCAAAGGTGTGCTGAAACTGTCAGGGACAAACAAAAAACAAACAACCACGACCGACGACCGCAGCACTAGCAAAGCTGTAAATTTACTCACATCCATTAAAATGACCAGAGTTGAGATTCTATAAAATGAAGAGTCCATTGAGGTCCTTTTATTCCCTCTGGTTTCTTCCATATTTTGATGTGGCTATTCCACAGAAATGCTTGTAAGAAAGTCAAAAGTCAAAGGGGAATGTTGATGATGAACTTTATGTAAACATAAGTGTAAAATTATAAACAGTGGCTTTTGTGGTTTTTTGTTGTCCCATTCAAGTAAATTGAAGCACATTTATGATGAATAAAATATAGTGAATACTACAAAGTGCTTAAATTATGAAAGGAAATTCTAAAATAATAATAATAATTGTGTGAATGAGTGTTGACAACTGTAGAGAAAAGATTGGGGAAAATATGCATAATGCATAATATTTGTATTCGTATTCAGTTGATTTAGTTTGAATGGACCTTTCAAAATTATTACGTGTTCTTTAAATGTACTACTCTTTATTCTTTTAAGAAGATAATACAACATAATGCTTGAAAATTACATGATATAATAGTCTGTTTTCTGTTGGTAGTTTCTCATTTGTCGTGTTATACAAACTGAGAACTGTGAACTGTGCTGTAGACTAAATACTAAATACTTACATAAACTAAAGTAGAAAAGAGAAGAGTCAGCATACAGTGTAAAATAAAAGAGCAAGTTCAGAATCCATATTTCATGTTCCAGCATAAGATGAAAGGAGGAAATTTGTTACTTGGTTGGTGGTTGAGTCGAGTTGAGTTTGGTTTGGTTGGTGGACTCTTTTCTTTTCTCTAGGAGCTTTTAATTTCATCTCAGAGATATCAGTTAGCAGAGCATTAGGAAGCTCTTAAAAGTGTTGGTTTTGGGCAAACATATAATGTGCTCCTCTTCCTCTCTCCTTTTCTCCTCTCTCTCTCTCTTTCTTTTCCTCCTCCACTCTCATCTTGTGCCATTTTGCTGAAAGAACACAAGTCTCAAGTCTCAACAACTTCACAAGAGGCGAATGGGCCTTTCCAATAACTAACTCAACTCAAACCGAGTCTCTCAACCTCTTCGTCTCTTCTTCTCTTGCTCTTTCTTTTTGTCGTCTTCGTCTTCGTTTTCGTCATCATCATAGAAAATACTCAGTGCTCAGTGCTCAATGCTCAACCTTTTCTATAGAAAAATCCACTTCGCTTTCTCTTTCTCTCTTTGCTCTTGTGCTCTTGTGCTTTCTCCGTCGTTTCGTTTTTCGTTTTCTTTTTCCTTCTCCAGTTCTCCAAAGGTCTATTTCCTCATCCTCAAGATCATAAGAGGCAAGAGGGAAGTTGCGTTGTGGGTTGTGGGGGGAAGTGAAGAAGATGCGACGAAGATGACGAAAAGGAAGAAGAATATGAAGAAGAAGAATCTTCAAGGCAATGGTAACGACAGTCTTAAGCCTGAACTGAAAATGTGAGTGGTCGAGTCACATTATTATTATACTTACATTATTCACCACTCTCTTTCTCTTTCTTTCTCTTTCTTTCTCTTTTTCTCTCGTCACCTTTACCTATAATTTTCAATTTCAATTGCAAGATCACGATCCGTGTCAGCTCCTCACTCCTCCACTAAAAAGTACATGTATAAAATCTATTTTTATTCTTGTGTAAATGGTAGGATTTAAAGCTTTTCCATCTTTTATTTATTTTTCACCTTTTTACAAGCAGACCATTTTCAGTTTGTTCCAACTCAAAACTCAAAGCTCAAAACCTTTGAGGCAAATTGAGACATTATCAGATGAATTTGAATGAAATGAACCAAGTTTTTAAGAGTATTTTCCATTATCGTGAAAACAAATTTTTGGAATATTAAACAGCAAATGTGGGAAAACTTAAAAGCGTAAAGATCTGGAAGATACTTTTTTGAATCCTCAAATTTAGAGTTTTGAGATTCACCACATTAAAATCCTATTGCATAAAAGAGAGGATTGTGTACAAGAAATGGTAAGAATATGGGACGTGAAATTTAGGAAATGAAATGGCATTAGTTTTATTTGCAAAGTATTTATATCATAATGGTAAATGATACTGTTTCTTGACAATCTTGAATGAATATGGTGGCTCAAAACTTAGAAATCGGTAGACTCGGTAGTCTGTATGTATTGTAATAATATGTGAAAAGTTGTGTATAATTTTATACCCTGTTGAGAAAAATAAAGGTGAGAGGGAAATAACTGCATGGTAAATCAGATTTTTTTGTAACATGTAATAGCTTAATATTTGTCCTAGGATTTGTTTTGCTGTGTAAAAAGTAAAAATAAAAAGTTCTGAATTTCACTGTTCAAATTTCAATGTAAACCAACACTAAAAAACTACTTTGAATGCCCAACACTCAAAAGCATAACATTTTTTTATTTGACTGCTAACTGCACTGAGAACATTAAACATTGAATACAGAATACAGATATTACACAACATGAATGATATTGCATCACATTACATGTAAAATGTACATGGATTTGTACTATTGTTTCAATTCTCAGTTCTTGAGAAAAAAAAGCATTACTCTACATTTTCGGAGCTTGGACGGACAATTTGGATGCAATTTGGAAGTTGGAATTTGGTATTTGAAATTTGGAGGATACAACATAATTTGTAGTGTAGTGTAGAGTGTAGCGTAGTTTAGTTTAGTGAAGATTTTGCACCAACTAAATTTACGAGGAGGACTGGGGAATGTCTTTTTCTATAAAAAATATTTATGTGCTCCCACTCTTGTCTTGTTTCTTGTTTAAACATCCTTGTTTGTGTAATTCACACTAAAATTTCTTTCTCTCTCTATCTTCACACTCTTTTCTCCTTTCCCAAAATGTACTTTTTACTTTTTACACTTTAGACTTTACTTATTCTGGGTAAGAAACCTCACAATTTCAACGGCTCGGATTGGATTGGATTTTGGACTGGACTGGTTTGGATTGGCAAGGAAAAGTACAGGAAATAAAATGAATGTCTAGATTCTAGGATTCTAGATTCTAGATGTGTAGAATGTGCATATTTGTAAATGTAGGAAATTTAGGGAGTGGAAAGTGAGGAGAAGGCAATAAGATAGTAATCATGAATCTTAAAAGAGGCTGTAATGGATGCTGTAATTTGTAATGAATGAGATTAGGAACATAACGTACAGTAATGTGAATTCAGTGAGGAAAATGCATGTGTATATTGTATATTGTACAGTGTACAGGCTAGAGAATAAGAGAATAAGAGAATGGGAAAGAAACTGCGGAGAAAAGGAGGACAAAAAGCACATGCATATTGATGTGTCAGATTCCATGTTCCTCAGTCCAACTAAAAAGATGTACAATGTACAATGTACGTGGAAGCTATTACAAGGAGACGATGACTACTCCTTCAAAAGAAATGAGGAGTATGCAAATTGTAATGGCTCACTTTCCCTCTATACTCTGTACTGTATATTGTGCACCATCACACACGCATTTACATTTACATTTATATTTACAGGATCATGTGCATATATCTCCATTACTTTTATGGTATACGATACATGCATCCCCGTATCCGTATTTCGTATCCGTATAAATTTCTTCCAAGTTTCCTTATTTCCTTCTTTCCCCACTAAAAACATGCTCATTGCTCAATGCTCTTTCTTTCCCTTGTTTTTACACAGTACATTGTACATTGTACATGGATACAAATGTATATTGTATAATATTGGCCTGCAATTTTCCGCCATACTTTTATCTCGCTCACTTGCATCATTTCCCACTGAATTACCCTCAAATTTGTCTCGAGTCTCGAATCTCGAGAAGTCTAGAGTCTTGAGAGTCTAGAGAAAAACATTTCATTCCAGGTTTCTCTTTCTCTTTCTTTTCTCCTTTCTTCTTCTTTCTCTACTCTACTCTGCTGTGCTTTATTGTGCTGTGCTGTGCTGTGCAGTGAGTGTAAAAATAACACTTTTCCCTTCCCTCCTCACTCCACAATAACACCACTTCCCATATCACATCACATTAAATGACATAATGTACATTGTACATTGTAGTTACACGATACAGAAAGGGAAAAAAATCATGAAGAAATGTCGCAGTCATTTCAATTTCACTGCCACAATAACATTATCATCTCAAATGTATGTACAATGTACAATAAAGAGTAAAGAGAGCGGATCAAATATAACATGTACAATATAAAAAATATACGCACTATACTAAATACTAATACAAAGTATACGCAGCGTCCCACTAACCATTAATAATTAACAATAAAAAGAGAAAGCGAAAGCTATATTTGGATTTGGATTTGTTGTATTTACAATTTACAATTTAAAACATAGAGTATGTGACAAAATCCCGATTGAGGTGGGAAAATTAACAATGTCATCAGTCATTAACACAATGTAAAATGATAATCAGAGCAAAAACCAGGACAGAATAAATTTCAAGCAACTCTAATTTGTTTTAATTTCTCCCCCTCTTAAAAAACCTGATCATCATTAAATCATTAAATCTACTTTATAAACATTTAGTAGCTCCAAAAGGTACTAGAAAAAGAGGTGGGGAGGAAAGAAATGTATAATATATAGTGAAAATAGAAGGGAAAAAATGTTTCAGTCAAATTTACTTTTTCCCGTTTTACCTTTTACCGCTTCCCACCAGTCACCAGTCACCCTCCAACAAAAGAGGAATAGTTAAGATGTAAGAGTTAACAGTGAACAGTGAACAAGCTGAGGGTAATACCAAATACCGTAAATATTTGAAAAAGGATCTTGTCCGTGTCATTCAATATTCAAGATTCCAGATTCAACAGTGAACCGCTTTCTCTTCCTGTTTTGCTGGTTTGTTTGTCTTTTCCTTCTGAAACTAAAATAGTATAGGAGTCAAAGTTGGAGTTTAGAGTTTAGTTTGGGCAGGTGCATACAGATTATGAATACAGAAAACTCGGATCGGGTAACAGGTAACTGTGGCTTGCCTTGTCTTCAGAGTTCAGAATTACTACTACATGTATGACGTATGACTGAAAATACTAGTAGGAAGCTTTACTGTTCAAATGAATAATTTTAGGCATGTTTTGGATACTTTACATTTTACATTATTCTGTACCATTTGGATCATACCAACTATTTAAATTTTTACAGTTTCCTCCTTTAAACATTCATAACTGTGGTGACTCTGGTTGCTTATTAAAGCTTAAGCGCAATGAAGAATGTACAATGCACATGTACTTGTACTTGTAAAATTTTAGCAGTGATGCTTTGGGCTTTGAATGTATCAGCTTTTACTTTTCACAGTGCGTTTCATATATGTTTTTAGTTTTATTTGAGTATTTAAGATTTTTATTCTAGACTCTAAACCCTAAAAGAATTATGTTGAGGTTGAAGAAACCTTCAGTAATACGAACAATAAACACGAACATATATGCTCAAAACCCAGGTTCTTTGGTCCTTTTTGGAAATTTTATGACAACCAACCTCAAACCTAAACTATCAATTTTTGTTCTTCCTGAGAAAGGAAGTATTTTCATCATTAATCCATTTCCGAATAAACTACACCATGTTTTATGTAGAATGTATAATGAATAAATCAGGAAAAGGTTTCTAAATTCAAAGTCTAGTTCTGTGCCGCTTCTGGAAATTTAAATACTGTTTGTGTAAATCCGGAGCTCAGTAATTAAAATTTAAAGTATTCAGTATTTACCTCTCAAATGCTTTGCTCACATGTTTCATAGTACAATAATAAACATACTCATCAGAAAATGGTAACAATCTTCTATTTTGGCTTTGAAAACTACATCAAATATCACAGTATATTACAATTTACAATAACTTTCAATAGTATAATTTTACGTACTACCAATTATTTAAATCGCACAGAGCATTTTTAGTCCCAAGAATTGACGTCCAACGTCCCATAACTTGATCTAGTTTATGCTCGTGCTCCTTTTTATTCTAGTTTTCACATTCCGATTTGTCACAGAAACCGAATGAAATGTCCAAGTCCAAGTCCAACTTGGGCTTTGACTTTAACTTTAAGACATAACATAACATAAGAGAACCATGTCCGAAAAAACATAACCATTTACCATCGCCATCGGGTTGGATTGGATTGGATTGAGTTGAATGACAAAAAAAGTCATGCCTTTTCTTTTATTTTTTAAGCTCGTGAGTCTGGATTCTTGAGTAGAAATTTCTTCAGTGGTCGTGGTCGTTGGACTTGTCGTCGTCATGTCCTCCGATTATCATTTTCCCACTCGGGGAACATTTCCCAGTTTCTCAAATGATTCCTACAAACTAAACAGAAAGAAGGAAACGGTTGGTGAGGGGAAAGAGTGCCAACTTTTGGAATCCATTCAATTTCAGCAATGTAAAGTAGTTGGAAAATTTGAAATCCAAGAGTAAAAAGTCTTCTTCTTCTTAGTCTTTTGACAATGTATCGTCCTCAATCTTCAATGTTGAATGTAAGAAAGTAAAAAAGGGCGAGAAATGGAAGGAAGAGAAAACTGTAATCGTAATGTAATGTCATGTAGGAAATACCAATAGATGTATAGATGTATAGACAAACTGCAAGCCCACCGTGGAAATCCACTTATCTATCTTGTACATGTATAGAATGTATAAAGTATACAGTATAGAATTTAGCTAAGGAGAGAGGCGAGGGAAATCAGAACATAAATTCTCCAAGCAATCCAATCAATTGTCAATGTTGGTTGATGAATCACGTCAACTTAGTCTAAGTTTGAGGTTAACTTAATCAACAAAGATTTGTTTCTCTCCCCTACATTCCCACACACATCCACACACACATATTCAATCTAGAATCTAGAAACACATATACACACACATGCACATAAAAGCCAAAAGCACATAAAACTTTTTTTCAGAGAATAGAGCCGCCCTCCATCCGACACTGGAAATTGGAATACATATACACAAAAGAGAAAATAACGACCAAGAGAAGAGAGTGTGGATTTCTAAAGTATACACAATAAAACAAAATCTATTTTCATTGGAAAAGGGAGGGAAAAAATAGTTGGGAAAGTCGACCAAATAAATTTCCAATGATTTGATGAAAGTTGGTGAAAGCTTTTAGAAGATTCCCCCAAACAACTGAAAAGAAGAGTAAGCAAACATCAGGTTAAGCTTCCTGAGATAGTTTGAGCTACACTACAGATATCTAGTGGATGAAATTCAAAGGTTTTTCACAAAAAGGGCGAGAGACAAAGAAAACCCAAACTTGGTTTGAATGACTCGAGGAAACTGCGGAAGTTCCTTTTTAAAAGCCATATAGCACTTATATGGTTTACCTTTATGATAAAATAACAAATGATTAACAAAAGGTTATAGGCGATTCACAATTCAATGTACATGTTTATGTAGAATATATATTTTTATTTATTTGTTTGCATTAAATTGAATACATTATTGCTTGCTTTTCACTTTTCATTTCATAAGGTACTTTGAGTAATACGGTATAATATATATGTATATAATATTTTTCTTGCTACAATAAATATTTGTATAAAAAGAATACGTCTGTGGACTAAAATTGGAAGGAATGTTATCATATTTAATAATAATGTATTATTCAGAAAAGACTTTGTTATTTCAACAATATTTTTTACATACACAATTTTTTCTATTATGGGTATTCATTTTTTTATTTTTGTAAACAACATTTTGTTAACAATTAATATTCAATATTTTTAACTAGTACATAGTAGATTGCACAGTAACTTTACATTTTACTATACTAACCTTTGGCTTTTCTTTGAAATGGTTTGAAGACACGGAGAATCTATTATTATAAAGTTCAAAAATATTTCAACTTCTTGCCACCTGTACAGAGAACCCAGAATTTTTTTCAAAAATTTTAAACATACCGATCGTTTCCAAATTTCATGACGGAGTGCCTTTTGTAAAAATAAAAATTTAAAAAAAATTCCCTATAGGTCAAATCTCTATGTAAAGCCCGAATATTTGGATCAGTGCTTCGCAAAAAGCGCCCTTCGCTGAGCAAAGTAATGTGGGAATTCGTATTACATTAGCGTACATACTATATGCTGCTGCTGGGTGGAAAGGGAAGCTTTCGGGCGAGTATTTTCTCCTTGCACTCTCTCACTGTGCTTTGTTGCAAACGACAAACTCCAGCTACCTTCTTTGCTGTACAGTTACACTGTTACACTGTTCTTTGCAGCACTGTACTATGGACTATGCATTACTGTACATATTATGTACATTTTGCGCATACATAACATTTAATTGAGGTTAAATGTCATTTTGGATGGACCTGGGGTTTTTACATTCTGCATGCAGTTTTTAACAGTGAATCTATACGTTCTATTTTAAATATTGAAAAATTCCTACAATGTGTCGTAAAAAGACATTTTTGGTCAAGTTTTAATATTTTTTGCACACAGTAGTGTACTTATATACAAAAGTACACTATGCACAATAATTTATAGACTCCAGTATGTATATGGGTATAATCATTAAATAGATAGTCAGTTCCAGTTCTTTTATTGTAAATGATGTTCTAAAGGGGTTGATCGAGTATAAGTACTTAATGTTAACTGAACATCATTCATTATAAATTACAAAGCCCAGATTTTACTAACAACGGGCTTTGAATAGAACTAAAAAATATTATAATGGGTACGGGCTAAAAAATATGAAATCGGGATCAACTCACGGGCTTTAATGTACACTTACAGATCTGAGTTATTTATTAAATTTAGAGATTTTTGACACTGAAAATCATCGGTCATTCCGAGCAGGTTCTTCAGGAAATTTTGAAACATTAGGGCTTTCAAAATTTCCTAAAGCCAACTGCTTCACACGACACTGAATTTTGAATCGATTGGTACGCTTTTGAAAACACAAATCCTGAATTTCACTTAGAACTTTATAATAATTGTTTTACTAATTATGAGTTCTTGGATGGTTGGAACAACCATCGGGCTCTTCTTGTATCGTATAAATTTCATAAAATGTATTGTGCATTTTTAAGGCACTTAATTAAGTAGTGTTTAGTCATATAAGCTTCTCTTACAGCATTTCTCTTACTTCTTATACTCTGCATTGCTCGAGTTTTTGTTACATTAGTTTCAATTATTATAAATAGAAATAGTGGTATAAATCACAACATCAGTTAATTTTGATGGTGCGGAAGAAATTTTAAAAGTAAATTTCATTTCTTTTTACGAGTTGAAGATTTTAGCAAATGTGAACGGATTTCGCAAAACGTAGCACTTCCAGAATCGTAATATTTTGGAATAACTTTGTTCAAAACATGCTCTTAATAACTTTGTTCTTTGCCTTTGCATTTTTAACCTGGTTATTAAAGCATACACAATTTCAGTGGCGGATAAACCTTTATTCAAAATAATTTCAGCGAATAAAAGTGACTATTTGGATAGTTTTCTTTCGTTTCTTTTTGTTCAAACCCAATTCTACAACAAGGAAATCTACGACCGTTTGGAAGCCTATACCAACGGAACGACACACATTAACTTCTGCGTATCACCGACCATAATGACAAAACACATGCGAAGTTTAAATTGTCATTTCAAAATGCTATTGGAGTCAAATATCGTGAACATGTCAATTTTAACAAAATGAAACGCGACCCAAAGGGACACCCTACTGCTCGTCTACCAAAAGTAGGATGGATAATATTTGTCAAAGTGACAACAGTCAAATAATTCCTTAACTGATAGAAGTGCCGCATCTGTAGTTGAGAATCTACAGGTAACCCAAACAAATTGGGTACATGTACATCCGTAAATTTTGGCTCTATCCGTCAAAAAATCGACAACTACTTACCAGTAAACCACCGCTATATTTCCAAAATTTACAAACGGGAACAGAACCTTAAAAGGTTTAAAATGGGGAATCTAAATAGCATAATTTACATTTCCGAAGGTGAATAAATTTCACTTAACCAGGCCAAAACCCTGTAGTAAACTTTAGTCCGATTCCTCTTACGTGGGAGAACGGGTCCTCGCCGTCGTGGGCGCTCAACCCCCACTCTGGGGACCCAAAGGATGTGTGGAAGCTAGCAGAGAAATCGGCCACTGCAGCTCGTAATATCAACGGACAAACAATTCATTCGCAAACGGGATCAAGATATGTATTTCCAAATCTTACAAACGGGAACAAAACCTTAAATGGTTTTTAAAAGGAACACAGTTGTGCAGAGTTAATATCTGACGACCAAGTACATCAAGGAGAAGCGTTTAGGACAAATCAACACCAGCGCTAAGAAATTGCCCGTGGAGAAGGCAGTGAACGTGCAACCCAGTGAGAAAAAAGTGGATGTACCAGCAGTGGATAAGAAACTGAATATGTCACCGGTAGTAAAGATGGAACGTCTAGAGCTCCACTGCCAACACAAGGAGGAGGAGGCTTCAGCTGCAGCTCAGTCCGAACAACAACTACAGCAGGAGGAGGAGGAGGACACGAAGCCTGTCATCCATAACATGGTTGAAAAGGAGTTGGTGACCGCTGCTCTCCCAATAGATCTGTCGACAATCAAACGAGAACTGCCTGAGGAGGTTAGTATATATCTATTTACAATACATAGTTTTTTTCTTTATAAGTTGGGTCTTTACTATTTAATTTTTTTGTTTCAGAATGAGGAAGAGGTAGCTATACCGTTCAAAAAACGGGTTGTATCACCTCCTCAGTTCGATCTACCTATGACAACTATGGAGCAATGGGAATAATTCCATCGGGATCTATTCCGGGAGGTCGAGATGCGTCAGCGGTTGGCCAATTTCCTAGCTAGATACGTCAATGCCGACATTGATAAAAAAAATGCCGTTTAGAACATGCTTGACCTGCTCATGAGTCCGGACCTACGTGAAAAGTTCACGTGTACGAAACGAAAGTATAATACAAAAAAGGTAAATAAACAGATGAATAGCGATTCTGTGGAACCTAAGTATATCTTTCAAAATTATTATTATTTTATGGAAGTCCTACACTTAGGATGCAAATTATTTTTTCATTCAATAAAAGAAGCAAGTGCTTATGTTTGTCAAGATATACTTCAAATATTATGAAAAATAAAATGATAAATAAATTTGTAAAATTGTACACAGTTATATCTTATAAATAAATACCATCTATTTTTTATTATTATTTGCATCAAATTGTTTCATTTAATACATTCAAGTTTTGATTACGTTAACTTTTTAAATTAACAACATCGATCATTATAATATTTTAGGGTGCAGCATTGTAAAGGTGTATTTTTTTCACAGCCACTAAAGCTAGTCACATAAATGGACAAACAATTCATTCGCAAATGGGATTAACATATGTATTTCCAAATTTTACAAACGGGAACAAACCCTTAAAGGCTTTTTAAAAGGAACACATTTGTGCAGAATTAAGCACAGCAGGCAAACTTCTGATTAGTCAGTCATGGTATTGAAAGTGAGGTGGAGCTTGAACTCTTGAACTTGATGACCTGTTTTACATACTGCTACCCGCTGGACTTCGAGAGTGAATCTTTTTCCAATTATTATTACAAAACCTCTCCCAATATGAAATACATATACGAGTTTCTTGATCTCAGAGTGGAAAAAATCAACTTTTTTATGTAATGATGTAACAATATGAGAATCTATGTA
>JABASP010002896.1:0-17032 GCA_019776565.1 Sminthurinus signatus | reverse complement strand
CAAATACAGGACAGAAAACGCAGGAAAATGGTAAGCTTTACACATTTTAATGTTTGGATTTTTCTCAAATTTGGAATCATGCAGCAGTATACCGCAAAGTGTCGTTTCCACTTTTGAAAACTATAGTGTTTAGTAAACTTGCAATATTGATGCAAAAATGGATAGTATTTTGAATTTGGAATCTTGAAACAAAATCTTTGTGTAAATATAGTCGCGTCACTCATAGTATGTTAAGAGATAGAAACCAAAGCAGCATGAAAAATATTGTATATAAATATACGACCTTTAATGATAGGAGAAGCGATGCAGGTAATTGAGTTTCGTAATCGCACTCATACTCTCATAGATACAGAAAGGAAAAAGGCTATTACAATATACCTTGTCACTTCTAAGTTATAATATACAACCTTTAATTTCATTTCATTCAGGAACAACAATAGTTGTATAAAGCCCACCTAGCTAATTTAAGCATAAATACGTACACGTTTACAAATAATAGTTATTTATGCATAGTAAACCTACTACATATTATTATATTATATACGAAAAAGGTTTGCGTACAATTGAATGTATTGCAAGTTAGTGAAACGGCAAATCATGTTATGGCTTGCCAGGCATTAGTAATAATTATTATTATCAACTAATTTCCTTTGTTGTCTATACTAAAATGTACTGCCTTGTGTATTTCTGTTACGTTTTGTAATCTGTAGCAATTATTATTGTACTGGAAGTGACTTAGCATTACATTAGGGAAGCGTATAATTCAATCACGTACCGTCTTTTCTATATATTTTTTTGTTAAAAAAAAAGTAAAATGAAATTACTTTTTGAAGAGGTATTTCTATAATTATAGTGTATCGTCCGCATTGTGACCAGATTGTGCATGAATAAAGAGAAAAAGAGAAAGGGTGGATAAAAGAACAAACAAAATTAATTGGTTTTGAGTACCGTGTAGAGTGTGCAGTGTACATATTTAGTACATAGTGTTTGTTGTGTGTTGCATGTGCTATGTACAAAAGTATACTGAAAAAACGTGTGTGATCCGACATTCTGACAATAAATTTGTCCAATGTCAATTCAAATTCATTTACTTTATGCAATAATAAAATAGCAAAACAGTAAAAAGAAAGAAGTAAAAAATAGGAATACTAGGACGAGGAAAAAAAACTAAAACATTGAGAGCAGCAGAGAAGAAGTTGAAAACACAATCATACCAAAATTATATACATGTTTATGAATGTACACGATATACATAGTAAATATAGATATGTAGATTGTAGATGGATGAAGCAAAAGAACTTGCTACTGTAAACTAGAGCTTTCTATAATAATATAAAGTTTGTTTGTACTATGTAGCATGTAACATTTACTGAACAGAAAACAGACAGAGATAGACGCTTTTGATATGGGCTAAAAAGTTCATTTTATATTTTGTAAATCGGAAATGCACTGGTCGTGTGAATCAACACCTGTAGTACATCATTGTTTGTGGAATGTCGAATGTACTTATAGAATGTAGAAACGTGGTGGTGGTTGTTGTTGGCCAAAAGCAAAAGCAGTGCTGTTACTGTTTAGAATTTACATGTCGGGTTTTATTTGTTACATGTATACATACATACTACATACATAATAAATTTAGTGCATGTTGTATATTGTATCTAGAATCCAGAATTTAGAGAAATGAGGCCAAGAACCCATCAAATCATTGACATAATATATTTACAGCATGCACAATGCACAGACTGTGAAAAGTATATACATATATTATCTACATAATATTATATATATTACATGTGTTGCTAGTTCTTAGTTTTAAGATACAGATAAATCCGTAGAATATGGAAACTAGGAGTTTTTGTTTTGTGCTTTGTACTACTACTGAACTATCATGTTATACTGTATAAACTACACTGTATGTTGTATGGTTGTATGTTGTATGTTTCTGGAATCTGGGATTAGCTTGAATCGTTGACCCAATTCTAAACAAAAAATAACATATATCAAATCGGTAGGTTGATAATAGATATTGGATACACGGATACACACTTGTAAAATATAAAGTATAACATGTAAAAATACTATATAATAATATTATGGTAAAAGTAAAAAAAAATGTACATAATGCCCGGTCTCATGCTACAATAAAATATAATATGTATCTAGTATCTAGCCACACACTTGCGTTTCAAGATGCATTGATAGTGTCTTTTGCATGGAACAATGAAAGAAAACGAAAACGAACATGGCTAACGAAGTCAGCCTTTACTAAAACAGCATTAAAGTACTAAGTACTCCTACCCTTTATAAGAATACGTTTCTATTTACTATATTTACTATTTCCACACATGTGCACTATCTACCTATCTATTTATCTACAAGGAATGTACAATGTAACTATAAATACAGATACTCACATGTTACATGTGCACTGTTTTGTTTTGATTTGCTTGGCTCTGAGTTCGAAGAACGGGTAACAGCGTAGCATGTCACCAGTCACCAATATCAAACCAAAACCTTCACAAAATGGTCTTAAAGTTTGAAAGGAAGGAAAGAAGGAGAGTGAGGAAAAGCCTGTGGTCATCACAAAAATTTATTGGATCCTGTCAACTTCCATTATAGTCATAATAACAATAATACAAGGCTATGAGCTATGGAAGTGTGTCAGACTATTCGCAATATTGCACCTTTATTATCTTCAAAGTACACTATTTTTTCCATCTCTATTATGCATGCATATTTACACATTACACATTAAACATATAACATGTTATTTGAAAAGTTGGGTAATACGAAATAGAGAACCGATCGAAAATCCAAAGTCATTTTACACGGACGAATTTTCATGGCTTTTTTTTATGAAGTACAAAGTATAAAAAGTAAAGAGTGTGTGATATAGCACATAGAAGGTAAGCTTTGCTTTAGAGTTGCCTATGGAAAAAAAGAAAAAAAAGGTAAATAGAAAGGGAAAGTTCCATGCGTGTGTTTTTTATTGATCAGTTTATTTCTGCATATATCTATATTTGTGTATCGAATGTCTAAAATGCACCAGCTATTTTTAAACACAGAGAATAATATTTAGAAGTTTTTCTTCTAAATGTTAATATATACAAATCTAACACGTAAATGGTTCATTTATACTTATACTCAGTTTACAAATGTGCGTTGGTTCTACACTCGTTTTTTCAAGCTTCAATGCCAATGGCAAAATATGACAATCCTAAAGCCTCAATTCACAAATGAAATGATAAAATGATATACTTATGTAATTTTAGTTAGAAAAGCAGATACATAATGGAACTGAGCTGGCACCCTTACTCAAAGGCAAAAGCCCAAGTCTGCCAAAATTACCATATTTAAATTCTACAGATGTGACGAGACCATATTTTTAGTAAGTACTCGGAACAATAAAAAAATGTAAGTAGAAAGTGATAGCCTAATTCATTAATCATTGGTACGTTTGTGTGATTCTATGCCTTTTGTCCTTTCAGTTCTCCCCGTTTAGCGACAGTTACACCATTCTCACCCCAGTCATATCATCAGGACCTTGATAGGCAAATTGAAACTCGGATTTCACATGAAAATTACCAAAGGCAAAGAGAAAGAGAAGAAGCCAGGTAATGACATATTTTTGAAAAACATATACTACAAACTTTTTTGAAGTCCGTCCACTTTCCATCATATTTACTAGATATTTACTCATATTTGTGTATTTCATGTTATGTTGTTTCAGTCAGCATTTTAATAACTTTCAATCATTCTGGGGTCGTCCATTAGTCAACAAAAATAGTTACAAGAAGGAAAATCTATTCAAATTATTGCACTATCACAATGTTCAACGGAAATAATGCTAACTATCAATAATTATTACTAATCAACATTTTATTACTTTATTCTTGTTTACATCTTACAATTATAATGATTATATACGGGAACAAATGTGCTGAAAAATATAATACGTGAGTGATGAGATTGAAATTTTTTA
Organism: Sminthurinus signatus; assembly: GCA_019776565.1. Classification (NCBI taxonomy): domain Eukaryota; kingdom Metazoa; phylum Arthropoda; class Collembola; order Symphypleona; family Katiannidae; genus Sminthurinus; species Sminthurinus signatus. The sequence goes on along the minus strand of JABASP010002896.1, from coordinate 13,050 downwards.
TAAAAAATAATAAGCAATAACGTTCTGAAATTACTCATAAGAAATAACTCATAATATTTCATAGTAGATCTTGTTATGAGCAAACTACAATCATTAATAATCATTTATATTCAAATTTTAAAGAGAGGTACTAAAAGATTGACTATATAATTGTATGAACTATGAATAATATCATTTATTATAAAGGGCTAAACTTTGTGTTGTCTGTCTCTTTTCCTGTAAATCCTATGTCCGCTCCTCTTTTCTTTTTTCTTGTAATGTTACAGTTACATTGCGAAGGTCAACTCGAGATTTGAGTAGAGCCTTTTATAAATAATTCATAGAATTTAGAATATTAAACGCAAATAAATAAATAAATAATAAAAATTACATACTCTCACATCTTTATCTCTTGTTATTTGTTAAAAAATGAAAGATATTTTTATCAGTGTTATAAACGTGTGTTAAAAGTTCTGTGTGCCTGATGCCTGATGTACATAAATAAGTACTTACTTATTACTTACTTTGCTAATCTGTACAATCCAATATCCAATGATACGATGAAAACAAAAAGGTGCTACTTGTTAAACCTTGTTAATGTCATAAACTAGATAATAATTTAAACCTGTGTGTATAAATATTAAGTTTCTTTCCAGAGGTTTGTGTAATATTCTGTAATCTGTAACAACCTGTTCAAAACTGAGAGTAATAAAACTGAAAATTCAGCAACAGAAATATATACTAGTGACTTTACTGAAGATTTCTATCAAGTTGTTTAGATGTTTTATGCATATTTTCCTACATTTTAAAATAAATTTCAAATTTTACATGTAGAAATTTTCTGGATAATATTTGTAATTATTTGTAATATATACAACAGGAAATACATATATTATACACACACATGTATGAGTAATGAGCTGCAAATTTCGTATGAAGGGAATTCTTCATAATCAATGTTATAATCAGTACTAGTAGTAAGTACGATTTAAAATCTACAATGTCAGAAGCTATAACACATAACCATATAAAACACACGTGTGTGCGAGAGAAACAAAGAACTTGAGAACTCACAGAACCATTGAATGGACAACATCAGAATTCATACTTAACACTTGGAGTTCCGACGCACAATAAAAAAGGGAAACTATAACCAACATTTTTTTAATTGTAATGTGGACGTGCGTGTCTGCAGTTAAATAATAAATGACCCTTTTGTGTTTTCAGTTTTATTTGTCATTAGTCATTTAGGCTTACTAATTCTAAACAGAGAACAGAATAATAGTTAATTAGCTTTAATTACAACTTAACAAAACTTGGATAAGGAAAACAGAAAATAGTAACTTGTCTTACTTTTGGTGTTGTGAAAAAGATAATGTGTGGCTCTGAGTTGTTTGCTTTTTTCCGTTCAGAAAAAGTTTTTGATTTTTAAACAGAGTTTGTCTAATTATTTTTGCTATTTTATTTTATCAATCGAAAATTGAGATGAAGCTTGTGTTTTCCTTGTTTACGTTTACCTACGGAATCTTTTTATTCGAGATCGGACTTACTACTGCAGACAAAATACAATCGTAAGTGCTAATTATTGTCAATGAATTCCTATAATATTATTGTCTCATCTGCATCCTGGAAGTTTTTATGGACATGTGTGTTGAATGTTAAATAGCGCTTTTAACTTTTACATTTCATAGTAAATTATAAATTATCCTAATATTTTTTGAGCAGAGGAAATGGAGTAGTTCTGAGTTATGAAATAAAAACTACATGGGATAACCTGTCGCTTCCCAGCAATGAAACAACATTTATCACTTTGTCTAAAGCGGATGACACAAAAAATGTCAAAGGTCTTTTGCTTACAGTAAATGCACCCTGGTACAATGACCCTTTGCCAACTGAGCCTGTCGGAAGTTTAGACGGACTGTGGCATTATGAGGTTGTTGAAGTGTTTTTTCTTGGTAGTTCTACAAAGTATCTCGAGATTGAACTTGGACCTGGAGGTCATTATTTAGGTAAAGTACATTTTGATTTCATAAAGCCTAAATAAAATATTCAGTAATATAATAACTAATTATTAATAATGACAAGAATAAAAATGTCTAATAAATTTTTTGTTTTTTTATTTTATTTCTAGTTTATTACTTGGAAGGTATACGTCACTCTACATTTAGGAATTGGACGTTAGATTATAAAGTGTCAATCGATAAGACATCTGGAAGATGGACTGGGGAAGTAGTTCTACCTACATCATATTTCCCCCCAAATGTGGCCAAGTTAAATGCATATGCAATGCATGGGTCACTCGCCGATAACGCTAGAGTCTACATGGCCCTGTTTCCAGTACCACATAAGTCAGCCCCTGGTTATGAATTTCACAATTTGGATCCTTTCCAACCAGTTGACTTGAGTTCAATGATTGACATTAGGACGTCATAGATCGTACAACGTCAAAATCAGCGTAAAACACTCACAAGATAATTAGCAAATACACTATACTAACTTAAAACTACAAAAAAAAATCCATCAGTAATTTGATATCATTTTTTGTCTACTGAATAAAAGAGTACCAAGCTTCACTTTTTTTTTATTATGTTTTGGATAATAATAACAAGAAATATATTGTATTATGTATTGCTACAATATTATGTTTTTTAGCAAGTCACAAGTCACACATATTTACATCAAATATTATTTCCACTGCCTCTTGCACATCCACATATTAAAATACAAATTCCGTTGTACATAATATAGTAAAACGTTTTTTTTAGCACAAAACAATATGACCAATAATCAATCATTTTTTATTTTCAATCGTAAATCATAATATAAACGCTAAATATAATAAAGGGCACCTTTTTATAGGTAAATAGTTTGTATTTTTAAACGTAATAAAATTATTATAAATTCATCATTACTCAAATAGGGGTCAAAACATTTATCATTCATACTACAATTCACTGATTATTGAATGTCCGCTTCCTATATGTCATATCATACATTCAAATTGTGTACGTTTTGTGTAGTGCGTAGGTAATTTGTAATAATAGTAACAATAATGAAAACATCTATAATTAACCATTATCGATTGCATTTGTTTACTACAATGTATATTTACAGTTTAGTATAGACATTTAAAATACATAATCACGATTAATCGACCAGACTTGTTTTTAATGTGAAGGGCTTGCTTTTTTCTCATAATCATTATAAGTATACATTTTTTAATCCTTTTTAATTTTTCACAAAAGATATAATTAATAATAATTACGAATAAGTTTAGTGCATTATATCCTTTTGTCTAATAAAAGTATTATTTTACTAATGTGTGTGGACTGACAATAGTAACGAGAGTGTATTTTATTTAATAAAAATCGTATTGGAAATACAATATTCAATACTATTTGTATATTATATTAGTTATCAGTACTTCTACACAACATACAAAAGATTCAATAAGTTTTTCTTCTATATATTTTGCATTTAGTTAATTTTTGAGTTTTTCCTCAGAATAAAAAAAAGACGAGTTTTTCAGTAGCTACAAAAAAGCAAAGTACATTTTTGTCCTATAGTTTTATCTCGATATACCAATATATAATATATATATTACAAGTTATAGAAAGTAAAAGCGTCTGAAAAAAGCAATCAGTATAATATATAATCAGTACTGGGTTAATAAATTATTATTTTCTTTTCTATTTTCTACATAATATATTACAAGAATATAGTGCAAAGTTAAAATACAACAATATGTGTATAATATATTTAATATTATACAGTTTAGTTTAATCTTCAATAAAAATCATTCAAATATGTTCTGGTAGTTATTGGTAGATTTTCTCACATATCATATTTAACATACAAAATTCACAAGTAATACTACTAGGTGAAACTCAAAACGTAACTTTTTGACTTTTTGGATTTTAGATATTTGGATACAATTTGACTTGGAAATAGTTTTTTTTACATTATAAAATCACATCTTATCTAACTTTACAACTTTTAAGCATTGTCATTTTTATTATTAATTAATTAATTAACACTGGAAACTGGAAATGTAGTACAAATATATATATATATATAAGTATGTATAGTAAAAATGTGTAGAAAAGTGATTGAAGAAATACAAGATTTTGTAGCTAAATAAGTGCTCAATGATAATTATTATTATCAGTATTGTTATTTCGATTCAAATTTTGATAATTTTGGCTGGAATTCCAAATGTATAAAAGGCTTATGAATTATGAATATTGAAAAAATACTTTTAGTAGTGGTAGAATTTAGTTTAGCATCGTATGTAATAATTTTATATACGTTTGAAAAATGAAATTCATCAAGAATTACAATGAAACAACAATTAACATGATAAGGATCAAGGATCATATAATATAAATCGTAAAAGTTTAGTTTTGTTTCTAACAATAATTAATACTATTACTATTATTATTATTGCATCCTATCATATGCTCTCTAGATCATTCTATTCCTATTATTTTACTAGGTAATTTACATTCCGATCCTTCTTTCTCCGCATTCAGCACAGAATTTAGCGAGCACCGAATGATATTTAAAACCACAACCATGACAGAATTTGCCAAGGACATTCGATGTATTAAGACTATTAGTATCATTATCATATTTTGATTGCTGTTGTTGGAGATTAGTTGATTCTGAATCCCGAGTTTGACTTTTGTTCTGTGCTGACGAGGAAGATGATGGTGATGATAGGATTGAAGGTAGCTCTAGTGTTGAATTTTCATTATTATTTTTACTAGTACGATTTGAAGCATCTTGATGATAACTATTTTTACTATTGTGATTAGAAAAGGATGATAAGGTTGGACTGTGATTGTTCGTTTCTCGTTCTCGTTCCCCTGTTGTTGATTGTCTTACACTTGTTGGTATTTTGGAAGGCTGCTGTTGTTGTTGTGTGAGGACAGATGGGAAAATTGATGTTGACCTATGGTCACTTGTCCTTTCTTTATTACTACTACTTGTATCAGTTTCGCCAATACTCATTAGATTTTCTAATGTTTCAAATTCCAAATCAGCTACAGCATCAGATCTGTGTACATAAAGAAAGAAAAAAAGAAACTCATAAATACTGTTACTTGAAGGCCACGGTGTAAAAAATGTGTATATAAATCAAAATTGTATGAGATAATCTTTTGCCTTTAGCATAATATTATAATGTTGGAATTCATGAAACATGAAACGAGAACATGTCATATTTTTTACTCTAAATTCTAATAGAATAAACATGACTTGGAATCGCATAATTAGTAACGAAAAAATGACCAAAATAATAAAAAGTACAAAGTATTTACGGAGAAAAACAAAGTCGAAACTCTCATCGCCTCTGTTTTGTTTGTTCCTTATCCTGAGTCCTGGCAAAAACTTGGAGAGAAATAATTCAATTCAAACCAATCCGACACCCGACTCAAAGTTATCTAATTACTCTTTCCATCCATGTACAATATTCATGTATGACGGAGTGAAGAGTGAAGAAGAAGAAAAAAGAAAAAATACGTACATAAAAATACATTTAAATTTACAATGTGTGTAGTTTGTAGGCACTAGACACAGAGGAGACCAAAATAAAACACTCGACATCCCTTTTTGATCTCTTCGGTGGTGGTGGAAACAGGAAAAGAATTACGTAATACGTAATACCTTGGAATCGGAGGATGAACAACCTATAAAAATCCCATGCATATTTTCCTCATATAGACGTACAATGTACATGTTACATCTTTGTGAATTTTATGACTCGCGACTCTAGATTCTAAACTTGAGACTCTAAAGAGCGGCGCTCTGCGTTTCTACATGTTTTTTTTTGAAGTTTCAAAATAGGAATGGCATCCTGGAGAAAAAAGAAAGAGATGTAGCTATCCGATAATAATAACCAGAAAAAGGAATGTCAGCTGGTGAAATACTTGTATTGAAAGTGTTTTGAGAATGTACAATAATTTAGAATGCTGAATCCTCACTATTTCAATTTTCTCTACACGTCCTTTTTTCCCCGTTTTTTTCTCTGATTCCTCCTCTTCATATGGTTTTTTTTTGGTGGTAGTCTCAGAATTTGTTGTATTTTGTATTCAAATCACAGGGCATAGTGTAATTGTACATTGTACACGGTGAATAAAACATTATCTATTCATATGCATAACATACATATTCTGTATTCTTTGTATGGCAGTTTTTCTATGGTTTCTATACGGATAATGAACATGTGATAATGCCTACACTATTTTGTTTTTCTACGGTTCCTTTCTTTTCCCCTGTTCTTTTTACTTGTGATTTGTGATGCATACAGTGTTTAGTGTTTGGAAACGAATATTAATGATGAATGAGTCTTTGGATCTGACTTTAAAGCTAAGGCTAATCGACATGAACGTTGAACATTTAACATTTTCGTCCGAATCGGAATCGGAAATCTACAACATGAATAAAGACTAAAGACACCACACGTCACAGTTCCAATTTCCTATCGTACCAGAATCAACAACAGTCCCACATCTTTTCTCTAATGGAAGTATAAAACCAAAACAGGATTTTTTTTACGATGCTTTCTCTCTCCTCTGTGTCAAAAATACATATGTACAGCAGAACCAGCAGTAAATTTTACATTTCTATTAAAACATGTTATTTGCACTGTTTGATTATTGAGTATACCAATTAATATCTGCACATAGGAATTTTATGTTGGAGTCCTTTTATTTTTTATCATGTAATCCTCAGTCATCGTGACAAATTGTATTTAAATACATGTCTATCTATCCCTTTGCTTGTATGGATTGGACATTTAACATTTAACACATTGAAATGCATACTGAACACTGAATACTCAAGTGTGTAGTTTGTTTTGTAGTTTCATAGATAAAAGATAGGACGCACATTAGTTTATCAGTCATTCATTTTCATTCACTCCTTTTCATTTTTTGATGGGGAACTGTCAAAATTAATCCAAATCAAATCACTATTTCTATTTTTGAAAGCTAAATGCCGAAACGACGTATGTACATGTCAAGTGTCAAGATATCTATTTATACACATCCATTACGAACATCAGCAGAGCTACTGACTGCTGACACTCAAAACTCAAGGCTCAAAGCTCAATCTCAGTTGCATTAAAATTCAGAGACAGAAAATACACTTATGATACTTGTTACATGAAATGGAAAGAAAAAGACAGAGCTGGTTGAAAAGTGGAGAGAATCCAGTTGATGAGGATTAACATTCAAATCCAAGTGTATGCACACACGCATACATAAGTAAGTAAGATGGGATATGCACAGCGTGCAATCGTTCTTTTATTCATTTGTTCTCCACAAAACACCATGAAAATACCATCCTAAATTCAATTTACCCTGCTAAATTAAAAGTCTGCACTCTCTATTCTCTCAAGTCACAAAGTTACACAGAATCCTGTACATACTTCTAGTGATATAAGTATTCTGTTATTATTTCCGGGTAGGAAAGCCAAAGCCAACGGATACCGATAGCGGGAATATGAACCAGAAACAGAAGCAAAATTATAAAATCTACAATCTACACTACTGTCTGCATTCTGCATATTGTATAATGCATAGTTTGTAGTTTATAATATGCACACATGCATAATTACATGGCATTTGGCATTTACTTCCTTCCTTTTCCTCATGTTATTTTTTTCTAGTATACTTTCTTTTGCTTTTTTTGTTTTCTGGCCCATGAAAATATTTTGTCTGGTTACTGAATTTTAAAAATGTGCATATAATATCTTTTTAATTTAAGTTTAAATTGAAATAAATTTATCAATCTAATGTAAAAATTCTGGGTGGTCTCCATAAGCTATGGATTTTTTTTAATCTTATTAAAAATTAGCATGTTTTATGCATAATGTTGTTTTTTTTACCTGTAAGCGGAATCACTACTTATATTTGAAACGGCTCTGGATTTGCTATGGTCGCTGTCGGATGAAACGGCTGTTTGAGAGTCATCATTCATTGTGCTTTGGGAAGAGGGTGAAGATTTAAAATGACTATTCTGGAGCACTTGATCCCAATAGTCATTATTCGAATTGGAATTGGAGTTGGAATTAGAGTTGGAACTGGTGTTGAAATCCCCATAGGAATTTAATTTTCCGTGACCTCCTCCTATTTTACACATGAGTAACAACACACTTTCATTATGTGAATTACAAAGAGATTTATTATTGATGATTTGATTGGTCTTCATTTTGTTAGTTGTAAGTTGTGATGGATAACTATTAAAAATATGATGGTTAGTATTGTTTTTGTGATTGTGATTGTATTGACCTCGAGTTGTCGAGTCCGCATTGGTATTGTCATTCGTATTGGAATTTGACTCTGAATGATTAAATTCGGGCATGACAGGAGTAGTGACGGACTGGAAAGCTCGATCAAGTCCAACTTTTCGAGTCTGTTGTTTATTATTTGTTCGAATGGGTTGACTTTTGAGGAGTTCTTCAAATTGTTTAGCAGCTTTTTCATATGGATCATAATTTGCATCCGAGTTAAAAAGAATCCCACCTTTTTTCAGCAAATGGTCTTCTCCATGATGATACATGTTATTATTACTATTATTATAATTATTCAATGAGCTTTTTTCCTGTCCTTGTTGATTTTGACTACCGATCCCACTGCCGAGGGAATTAGAGCTGAGTTGACTGTTCTGGTTCTGATTCTGAGACTGAGTGATGTTCCCGTTGTAATTTTTTCCTTTGGAGTAAAAGTTCATGGGAGTTATTATTAGAGCATTCGGATTCGGAGAGGTTGGAGAGGTAGTTCCTGTATTTTCTAAACCTTCCGGTTCCACTCGCTTCTCTTTGGTGGGAGAGTTGCGAAAGTTTTTATGAAGACTCGAACGCATCTTGGTGTTTCTGGTGAAACCGTTCCCACCCATCAGTCCCAGTCCCATTCCCAGAGCCAAACTATTATTAGAATGCAGATTTGAGTACAGTGGATGTTGGAGGAGTTGTGTCGGCGTCTGTTGATGTTGGCCATAGCCAGACGACCTAACATGAGAATACTTGTCATTCCCATTCCCATGTACATTTTCAATCGACTTTGTTCTCTGGGGAATATTTGAAGAAGTATTGACTCTCATCGGAGATGCTTTCCTAGTTGAAGGGACAATGGTACTGTTGGATCGTTGGAATCCACCCAAGTGACTATAAGGCTTCCCCCCACTGGACAACATCATGTTATTATGTAGGTTATTACTCGTGGTGGAAAAGGTGGAGGGGGCTGGAGAGGTTTTCCTCAGCCCTCGCGTATAGTCCCCATAACAAGAGGCAGCCAAGGAGTCATTGGATTGTTTAAAATCCTTCCGATTAAAAGTCTTATTCATGAATCCATAGAATTTCATGGCCATCATTGAGGTGAATCCGTCCTTTGGTGGGGACGTCCCCCTCAAACTTCCACAGGAAGTGGAACTCTTCATTGTTCGATATTTAGTACGAAGTTCCTGTCTCTCAAGGGCCTCCTCCTTCTCCTTGGGCACCGGTTGAGTTTCATACTGCTTCCGAGTGTACAACTCCTGACAGAATTTAAAATGACGATCATAAGCCTTGGTGTTAAAACTCCGTCCACAATAGGGACAGTCCTCCTTTGGAATCAGAGCCCGTGCGTAGTGGGGGACGGTGGGGTCGTCCCCTCTAGTATTCCCTCCCAGGGACATGGTCCCTGCATTTGAAATGGCATCCTGAGACTCATCCGAGCCGAATTCCGAAGTACTCTCAAACGGCTCAATCAGCTGGAGGGATGGTGGTGACTGATGGTGTTTGGTAGTTGTAGCTACAGCTTTTCTCCAAGTGGGGATTAAACTGGCACTTGTTGTTAATGGATTTATTGGGCCGGGGGATGTAGCAGTGGGTGAAGTGGATGTACTAGTTTTACCTAAACTGGATCTACCTTTAGATCCACGAGTGAAACTCTCTCGGAAACGACGACTCCCACAACGAACAAACTCTCCATTGCCATCCAAATCTGGGGGTGGAATGAAATCTTGGAGTTTCGTGTCCTTCTTCCTCTGTTCGGAGGAGTCAAATGTCCCTCTTTGAGGTCGTCGAGGGTTCTTTTCATTCACACTTGTGCAGATTTTTGAATGACGTTCTAAAGCTTCTGGACTAAACGTTCGATTACAAATTATACAAGGGAGAAGGATTTGAATTAGCTGGGCCGTGGCTTCATCCTCGGCCAATTCTGGAGATATTGACAGTTTTTTTGGAAGTTGGATTTTGTCTGGATCCAGGGGTGAGTCTGATCCGGATCCGGATTCAGATCCGAACTGGAATTCCGACTCCCGGATGTTACCAATACCTTCTCTGTCTTGATCATCCTTGTCTTTATTTTTATCTTTATATTTGCTTGTTTGACTGCTATAAGTTGGCTGATTCTGTTGCTGATTCTGATTATTATTTTGACTGTAGTTCTGGTACTGGTTCTGACTATTATTATGATGTCGATTGATGAGGGATGAAGTTAGTGGGAGTTTCCATGCTGGAATATGTTCACTATTCTCCTTATTACTCCTGCTACTGTTGCTGTTGTACTGGCCATGTCCTTTCCCTTGTTGTTGCTCCTCGTCACTGCTCCCACTACCACCAAATCTCTGTCCAGCAGATCTCAAGGAGGATAAACTATGATCTGTCCTGTGCAAAAATAGTGAAGAATCCATCCGAGTCGCTTCGGTCACTCCGTCTCGAGTCTATGTGGAAAATTCTGTAAATACAAAAAAGGAAAAAATACACGATTTAAAAATATTATCTTTGAATAAATACTTAAAAAAAAGCAACAGGAAATTACTATTATCTATTATTATAATACCGCAACATGTTTGTAATAATATTATGGAGAAAACTATTAAGCTTCAAAATAAGCCATAATTTCTCAAGTCTCAACTCTCAAGATTAGGGTCAAATACAATACAGATATTATAGTTTTTTGTTCTTTAGGCTTTCGGTACAATATGTCTCTCAATTCCGATTCTCTATTTCTCTATTGACTCTTCATTCCCGAGTAATATTGAGTATTAACGTTGGATTATTAGTGAAAAGTACATACTAGTTATAGGAATGAATAGGAAAAGGAGTATTTTTGAGGTTTGAGCTGCTGAGGTAATTTATGACCGCTTCTGCTTCATATACTAAAAACTCAAAAGTCAAAATGTCTGTGTGTGTTTGTATGGAAATTCATTTATTTAGTGGAGCCAAATAAGTGCATTTATAGCCAGTTAAATTTTTAAGGGGAACCTTTCCTCTTTCCTGACATGAACGAAAGAAAGGACCAAGATGTGGATAAATTGTACATTTATTAGTTTTACAGTTTTGGAGATTTGTGCAGTATGGAGTTGCTTTTACAATCTACATTGTACCTCATGCAGTGTAGAAACTCATCTTATTTTTTTTCTTCCTTCCTGGTGAATAAAAACTGGAAACTGTGGTATCCGCATGTTACATGTTACATGCGCTAGTGCATTGTACAGACAACAGACAGAAACGGATGCACAGATACTGATATATAGATACGTGTACATTGCACATGTATATAAAAAGTATAAAATATCTACTGTTGAATGTGAAATGTGACACATGCACAGACATGGAGAAAAAAGAATGTAAGGACGGGGTATAAAAGTGTGCCAAGAAATTATTTCCCCCCTTACATCTTTTTCCTCTTCTTCTACTACTTTGCAATAAAAACTTTTAAGATATAATGGTGGAGAGTGGAGAGTAACTCCCTCACTACACACTCCCTAGTTTATATTATGCATTACACATTATACACGCTGCTTTTTTCTTAAATGGCAAATTGTTGAAAAAATATTACATGTATTCTTCATTCTTCATCTACACATGTACATTGTACACATAATATTCTATTTATTTTCTTCATCGTTACTCAATTTGCAACGCACACATGCTCACTGCTCACACATTCGCCACTCGCATTTCTGGCTCCGGATTATTTACGATCCCAAAAATGACAACTCACTCCTTCCACATTTTGTCAATGAGGAATGGGAATTGAGAATGAGTAGAGATCAGAGAATATGAAACGCACCAGGTTTAGACTTTTGAGTTTAGGCTGTATTGTAAAAAAACTGAACAATTTATCAAAAAATATTATACACGGTACACGGTGCATACTCGATGCAAAAAAAGTATACAAGTTTTAACATAAATAGATGTCTAATGTCTACATTACATTTTTGACAGGAGATTGTTCATCTTCCTCCTCTAAACATAAACTAAATGCTTACTATCAACTATGAACTATGAATAATAAATTTGGTAGAATGTGTAGAAACTAGAAACTATTTAGAAACAGAAGTCGAGGAGAGATGAAAATTCTGTAATACCTAATAACAATTATATTTAATTGCTTGGGTTTGTCTCCATTAATTGTTAATTGTTAATGCTATGAGAATTTGGATGCAGATTCATTTTCCAAACCATTCATTCACTCACTCATTCATTCTTTGATTCATTGATTGAGTCATGATCCCTTTCAGTTTTTTTTCAGAGGATTTAGATATCTAAAAAAAATCATGAGATTTAATTGAAGATTACTGAAAGGTTCTGTCCTGACATGATATTGACGAGAGAAGAAAGGGGAAAAGAAAAGTCTTGGTTTTGATTTTTGATTAAAAGGTGAGGAGAGGGATCATAATAGTAATCGTCATTTTGTAATTGTGTCAAATCTCAACTATCAACCATCAACTCTGAAATGTGAAACATATAGTGCAGGCTGAGGCTGAGAGTTAATTGAACACCCATTAAAATTGTCCCTTAATTTCCATTCTCAGACACCATAAACCATACTTGCTACATCATGTATCATGTCACACTCAAACACTGATCGCTGATATGTATTTCGTTTTGTATTTGTCATGTCTGTCCTCACTTTCTACATTCTACATCTACACGCTTTCAACGTACCTTGATTTTTGATTTTATTCAGTATTCAGAATAAATAGATAGATATCACTGCATCCACACAATACACAAGACAGCGTACAGAATGTCCCATGTTTCTTTCAAACTTCTTTGACTCTTTCTATTTTCTATAG
>JABASP010002895.1:0-17050 GCA_019776565.1 Sminthurinus signatus | reverse complement strand
CTTTCTCCCTTTGGAGTTTGGAGGATGAATGAATGGATGAATGAATGGATGAAAGAATGAAGGAATGAAAGAATGACGATGGAAATTCATGTTTCATGCTCATGTTAGACATGTGAGAATTTACGTCACTTTTTTGTGTGATAAAGTGACATTGAATTCCTTCATGTAGGTTTATCTACATATATAATTTCTTTCACTTTTCATCATGACGGAAGAGAAGGACGCGTGTCATCTTTTTGAATTTTCAGTTTTCAATGTCGTCAGAGGGAAAGAAAGTTGATAACTATTATGTGAAAATATGTATATTAAATATATAGACGGAAAAGAAAATTCAATTATTTTTGAAACTAGCTGATACATCTTTTTCCTTTGGCAGGAAGCACAGAAAATCAAATGAAAACCTGACTACTACACTACTACTAATAATAATACGACATTATTTGTCACTAGGAATGAGGACTAATATTTTTTATCTGATAGCATTCAGAAAATTCAAGAAAAATTCTGTATTGAATACGGAATATTGAATATTAAATAAGTAATGATATTTTGTTATAAATACTTGTAATGTATAATAAATAATTATATTCTGTGTAAAAATAATAGTGAATAAATTATTCAAGCTTTTAGAAACTAGAAACCCTTACGTTTATAATAAAATGCACACAAATATAATTGATTGTAAATAATTATAATTGTATAAAAAATAACAGAATAATTACAAATTACAAAAGTTACCTAATACTTTATTACGCATAAAATGTAACAAAATAAAGTTATTATGCTGTTTAATGACTGCAATAATAATTATTATTATTATTACTCCTGTTGTAAAGAAATATGATATGAGGCGGAATAAAATAATAAACGAGTTTTCAAATACTTATGGCTTCTTGTATTGTATTTCAGTACATTTTATGAGCATTCTCTGCACTGCGCTGGCTTAAGTTTAAAGTTTAAAAAATTTTTCGACTTGAATCAAAATTTGTTATTCCTTGTAAGCACGTATTTAGGTAATTATAATTTATAACCTTTACTGTTTGATTTGACTCTTTCAGATTGTAGACCAAAGTGCGTAAGTATTTTAAGGACTTTAATGATCACGATATAACCGCATGTCAAACAGGAACTTTGGATAAAAGGATTGATTGCAGCAGCAACAATTGGAGCGTAATAAAAAATAGTCTTATCTCCTAAAAACTAATTATATAACTGTAAAATGTGCACTATGCACACAGTCGAAGATGAAACGAAATTATAAAATAGGGGTAATTAAAATTTAAAGAATTTTTATGTCTTTTATTGTACAATAAGCTCATGTTGCAATACCAAATGCCTTTGTACTGTGCATTCTTCATCCTTTCATTCATCTTTTGTCATGTTTTCATCTTGCTTGAATGTTCATTCATAATGAATAATTAATAATGAATATATCGTACGACAGCCGCAAAGTCAAAGTCCTTTGCCAAGGTTTCATCCCTATATTTACCATTTACTATTTATTATATTTACTACCGTAATTATTTATTAGAGACAGGAGACATAATGTCGTGGAAAGATTCAGAATGGTGCTGTACATCGTACATTGTACATTGTACAGCTTTACAAAGAGTTTAAACAGAGAACAGAGTACATATGAAATAATGCCTCACATGATGTATTTTGTGCGTTATTTAGATATCGAATAGCAAAAGTCATCACAGGAAAATGCATACAACTTGTTCCGGGTAAAGCCTTTGGCTTTTGACTACGATATTTATTCAGTTATTCATTCTACATTATACATTATACATTAACATTGAGGATCATGCATTCAAAGACCTTTATAATCTTGAAAGAGGAAAGGGTGGTTTGGTAGCTCAAGGGTTATTTGTTCCTTTTCGATGAATGAGCTCAGAGACTGAAGCTGTTCAAATAACAAGTGTTTCAATTCAGTTAAGCAAATTCACGTGAAGCATGATTCGTTCCACATTTTCATTATTTCATTGAGGTGAATTTAAATTCCAAGTATGGACAAGAAGTAAAAAGTCAGAGAAATAACATAAACCAGAGCGAAGTACACACATGATTATAAAATCCAAAAGCTGTAAAAGTATTCTCTTGCTAATAAAAGCCTCAAAATACATAACAGAGTATAGAGTATAGACTACACATTACACATATTGAAGATGTGGAAGGTTTCATAGCTTTTTGGTTTCAACTCTTAAAATTTTGATCTAGAATCAAGCATCAAGAATCCATGTAAATGGAACTTCAGCCCTCGTTTGGCTTAATCCGTTTCAAGGGCTGCTGTAAGCTTAAATTTGCATGTCCACACAAACGTATCACACACATATTTAAACGTTAGTACATTGTTCATATTTAAATACTTCAAAATTAGAACAAATAAAATGTAGTTCAAAATTAGAACAAAGCGTAACCACAAGGTGAAAGTAGAAAGTAGAAAGGCAACTTTCAAGAGAAAGTCAAGCTTTCTTAAGTAAGCTGAAGACAAACGTCAAGTCATACGGATTTTAAGTTGCATGTTGAATGTTGGATGAAATGGAAAGTGGAAAAATGACATTTTACAAACTCTGTTCAAAGCATTTGGTAATTAAAAGTAATGGACAGCTTGAAAAATGATGAAAATGTGTACTTTCTTTACATTTTCCTCATCATTCCCGGACTTTCTTTGTGTTGTGCATTGTACAGTGTACATCGTACGTATCTATAGTATATATAATGTCCTGGTGACTGACATTTGTATCAAGCTCACTCCGGTCATAAACTACTTTCTCTTTCATCACTGTTTATTTTTGTGGAGGCGTGGAATTTTTCTGTTCATCTCAAGTTGGACTTGGTGTACATGTATCAATCTTTTCCATCTATACCTATTCACAAGATCTATCAGTGCAGTACCCGAACTAAAATAAAGTCAATATCACATCTCACATCTCGTATCTTTTAGTCCAGTAAATGAAAAACAGTAACATTGCGAGGCGGCCATTAACTGTCCTGGAACTCTACGTGTATAAAGTATAAAGTATAATAAAGCTTTGAATAAATAGTGAGTGCCGTACAAAGTACATGGAAAGGAAAACATAAACACGACAAGACAAGGACAGAGATGATGAGATTTTACACACAAGGCAGAGGCTGAGGCAGAGGCAAGGCTGTCATGTTTGTATGTATATTTTCAGTTTTCGGTATAGCAGAGCGGGGAGTAAAAGATAAAAAGAGACAAAAAGAAAACTAGTCATCACCTATCTGTCTAGCATCTATAGCATCTAGAATCTAGAATGCACAACCTAGAGCCAAGAACTGTAGAAGAGAGATCCTTCAAAATTTGGTACACTGTAAAATGAACACGCATAAAATGTCAAGTTTACGCAGTAAACACAAGGCAACCTCATACTCCTTATGAATTATACATAACACTTGGACACATATGTGCACGGATATAGTTACAACCATGGGCAATGTACATTGTACATTGTACATGTATAGAAAATTCAAATCCTCATGTACTTTCTCTTTCAAACAGCGTGTCGTCCTCCTCTCTTCTATTTTCAACACCAACTCCAATGCCAATGTCATCAAAAGTATCACCAAAGCCAAAGTCAGAATCAGAGCTAGAGGCATTGCCATCATTACCAGTGTGTAAGTTTACAGTGTACACTGTACACTGTACACAAACATAAAATATACAAGATAAAGTATCAGAATCATGATCATGAAATTCCTATTTTGGACCACCACGAAAAAGATGTCACTCGGCTAGCATGTGTTTTCTCCATTTAAAGTCACATTTTGTACCTAAAAGTAAAAATCTCAGCATCTACGTCCAAAACACACACATTTACATCCAGACTCACATCCGTTTTGATATTGAGGTTTGATACGCATGTCATTGTTTTGTTTACATCTAGATTCTAGAATCTAGAAGACATGCAGAGTGCACAGTTTATTAAACAATAGCTTGGCAGTTTTACTCTAATTTAAATTTGTTTACAGAGTACAGGTAATAAAAAAGCATTTTAATTTTATTTTAAACTTGACTTCCTTGTTGTTGTTGATGTTGTTGTTTTATTCTTACGACGTAAGACGTCAGAGCAATCAAGAAGCTCCCAGTTTCGTAAACAGTTCCAAACAACGTAAAATTAAATTTTATGAAATTATACCAAACCACGCACAAAATAAGTATGTATGCTCACAACTTCCTATTTTTTTTCTTAACTTGTTTACTAATAGTAGTAAAACAAATTCAGTTTCAAAGTGATGGGCTACATATAATACGATATAATGAAAAATTAGAGCACTACATGAATCACTTTACTTGTATGAGCCGTACATGTATAAAGTATAAAATGTAAAATATAAAGGTAGGAGCATGTTCAATGTGCAATGTACAACGTACATGAAAAACGAGGAAGGGAAGGAAAGAGAGGAAAGAGAAGGGAAGAGAAAGTTTTTAGAGAAAGAAAGACAAATGACTTCCGAAAATGTACGTACTCTTTTCCCTTTCCTCCCCTTCTGTGTGGTAAATTGTATGTATGTTGTGCTGTTATAAATTTGGAAGTAGGCGAGGACGTGGAACATGAAGGAGGAAGGAGACGGTAATGTGTAATCTGTAAGCTGGCTTGTGCGTTGAGATCTAGACTGTAGACTGTAGACTGTATTGTACCACGGTACACAGATACGTATGGTAACTGTTACTGTAAAATCCAGGGAACATGAAACATCCAGCGTGCTGAGTGGTGAATGGTGAATAGTCTGAAGTCTGTAGTCTGTCTTTGTAAACTTTGTGCAATGTAAAAGTCGAGATATTCCACTTCTTCCCTTGCGACAACTCTCCTTCCTTTTTTCTCTCTTGTCTTGTCTGGTCTTTTCCAGTCATACTAAAGAGACTGAAATTTTAAAATAAATATGCACTCAACCATGTGTACACTGTACAGTGTACAGACACCATCCAACCATTTGATTCGATTCTCTCTAGTTTTTTGACAAACTAGGTACAAAATATAAAATAGTCAACAGTAAATAGCCCACCCAGCTGAATTACCGGACCGTTTTTTATACTTTATGGGATTTCATGTCCAAAATCTAGAGAGTCTGAATACTGTATTCTGGATTCTAAATTCTCAATGTATCTAGCTATGGTTCTGGTTCTGTTAGTGGTTCTTCAAGATTTTACACCGGCTTTGAGTTTTCTCAATTGTTGGTGTTATTACTCCATCCTTCTTTTTATCCTCAGTCCTCAGTACTTTTCGACTTGTTCTTTTCTGTCTGGCGTTTTATTGCTATGGGATGTGGGAAAATTGACAGGACATTGCACGGCCCTTGGTATAAGGTTTAAGGTATACAGTATACATCATGTTGACGATATATCTTTATCCGCCCTAGTCTGTACGTAAAATTTACACTATATAAAACCCTATGTCCACTATCCACGGTCTCTTCATTGTTACGCACACAGGATACATCATTTCTACCTTCTACAGTAGCTTTAAATTTATAAGAACACATATACACTATACATTGTACAATGTACATCCGACATGTCAAGCCCAAATTTCGGATCGTTTTTCGTGTCAAGGCTGGAAACGGGTAGTTGGCATTTGTGTGTAAGTTTAAGTTGTACATTGTACATACTTCAACTACAGAGAAACACATAAAACAAAATAAGAGATTCTTTTCCTGTTTGCAAAACTAACAATAAATATTCAGATTTCGAGAAAAACTGAAAAACGTTTTTGGAAATTTGTACGAGTCATGGCAATAAATACAAACAAATATAAGGGATTTACCATTTGCTATTTACAAGACTGATACATTTAAAGGGAAATGACGAGGAAGCTTGGATTTCCGCATTTCAAAATATATCAAGATTCAAGACTCAAGATAAAAATGAGACTACGTTTCCGTCGTCTCCGGCGTTTTTCTATGTTTTCTGTTGGTTCTTTTACCTTGTCTGTTTACGTATTTCCGTATTAAAATGAAAATTAATGCATGTACAATGTACAATGTACATAATAATATATTGAAAATACGTATGATTTCAGCTACAAAAAAGATTAAAAATTCTTTTTTGAAACTTTTTACTTCCATTTTGTATTCAATTTTAAGGCCAACTTTCAACGAAATCACAAGTCTCAAGGTAGCTCGTTGTACATTTATATACTTATTTCATATAATACAATATTATACACGCAAGTGGATGACACTGTCCTTTCTTTCTTCTCCAAAAGTTGCTTGATAAAAATAGCACCTTGTGTTTAAAACCTGATGAATGGTAAGAAGAAGAATACAGGTGACAGATGACACATGGCATAAAGTTGAAAATCTTGATTTCCATTTTCTTAGTGGACTGCAGAGACAAAAAATGAAAAACCAGAACTCTCACCACCAAAGAATCTTGGTCTTAATACTTTTACATTGATTTTGTACGTGTACTTGAAGCTAAGACTAATACCTTTTGGCTGTCTCCTTCTATTTTGTTTCATGTACAACAGTTCTGGATGCGCAACTACTTCACTACTTCACATGTGACGTTCCGTGTTCTGTGCTCTCTATTCTGCACTCTGTACTCATATCGTACTCAATACTCATCCCTCATCACCACAAGGTACGGATAAAGTCTAAAGTCTAAAGTCTGTCTCCTGTCTCGTCTTTTTGAACTACATACTACATGGGGAAAAGAGGCAAGAGGCAAGGGAGGTGTACAGTGTACAATGTACAATGTACAAAACTTTTACTACATTAGGTATTAGCGGCGTCTACTTTGTCAAGTCGTCGAGTCGTCAAGTCTGCACTACAGATGGGAAACTTGAGGACAAGACTTTCCCGTCAAATTTATTACAAAAGCCTCCAAAGTTACGTCAAGTTACATTAATTCATTTTCCTTTTCGGTTCCGCTATATTCTGTACACTGTACATTGTACTTTGTACATCTTAGATCTCGGATGGTAAATCTGAAACAGATGTAGAATTCAGGGAGCAGGTACGAAAGAAATAAAAGCTTTTTTGAGGTCTGCCAAAAGCTGAGATCCAAAAGCCCAGACCGTACTGCATACAAAATACAAAACATAAATTTTCTTAAAGGGAACATATTGAGATTCAGACCGGAGAGAGGATGAATGAATGTACAATTCACATTATAAGACTCTTACACTCTTACACCCTTACAACTGAGGCTGAGGGAAAATGAAAAGATTATGAATTATGTAGGAATCCCTTCATAATACAAATCACAATAGATACAAAATTAATTACGGCTCCACCTACTTCTGACTTTAAACAACTGAAATACTGAATAATGATAATGTTGACGATTTGAAACTATTATTATTATTGTACAATGCACACTGCACACTGTACAAAGAACACCCACCACAGGAGAAGGGAGAAAACGGCTGATTTTATGTGAAATACATAGAAGCATAGAAGCACGGCATCTGGAGAAGGATGTGTATTACATATTATATACTCTATATTTACTTAATAAATCATTAATGTGGTACAGCTAAAAATCCAGATCTCGAAATATATGTACGTACATGGTTTTAAACAGATTTGTGGAAATTAAAACTAAAACTGTAAATTGAACTGAGGTTATCATAATACTCACAGGTGTTGTGGTGGTTGTGTGTTGTCTTCTTTTGATGATGAGTCCAAAGAGAAAGAAGAATCCAATTACGCTTTTAAAGTTGAAAGTTGTGGATCATAGCTATAGATGAAACAAATATGGAATTGTGGAAAGGTTATCAAGATTTAATACATTTGTATGAGTGTGTATTACTGTGTACGACACTAAAGAGATTCTTGTTACCCCTGCGGAGATGACATGTTGCGTGGGTGACTTTCATTTTCCATTTGATGGATTTGTGAGCATTGAGCATTGAGTCTCCTCTCTAATTTGATATTAGACATGGTCTGATTAGCAAATTTCAAGAGTAATATGTCATATATAATGAATAACCAAATCTACAGGGCTTTTGTTTTAACCCAGTTGTTGTGGATACTGGATGCTGAATAGTGATTTGAACCGTACTAGAATTTGTAATTAGAACTTTCAACTAGCTAAAATTTGAATAGTACAGTGTACTCGTCCTTTAAAATTATAATTTTATTTATCACTTTGATAAGATTGTTGACGTGACCTTCAAGCTTTCTAAAAATTAAGTGTATGCATTTCACCGTCATTTTTGTTTTGTTTGTATAACATCAGGGAAAGGTTGTATAAATAGACTTGCACAAATATCTATAAATGAGCTCATTGTCAAGCTCACAATTAAGAAGCTTGAACATCATAAAGAAGTTTGTAAAAATTTTGTTTTTGTTCCGATGCCCAATGCCCAAACATCCTGTTTAAATTGTTTAATGGATCTATCGATCCATTTAGATAGATCCATGGATTTTATTAGATGGTGGGAAAAGAGGTTAGTATGTCTGTCTTATTTTCTTTAGCTGGTCTGTTCTAATCTGCTCTTTACACTTGATGGCACTTTCATAGCTTCTCCTTTCCTATCTAACTCTTTTGGTATGCCTGATACCGTAGAATACTTTATTGTTAGAACATTGTCCATTTGTCCATTTAGAGAAACTGGGAGAAGCTCCAAGTGATAATATCTAATATGTCAAATACAACCTGACACTGCGTGTGCAATGTGCAATTATCCCTGGATCTTCCCTCAGTTTTTGTGTTGAAAAACAATTTACCATCCACTTTTTTACCATACCTTTGGGAACCATCAGGTTTCACAGAAAATGCTTTTAAATATTAAATATATCTGTAGTTGGTACAAACCAAACAAAGAAACAAACCAAACTACATAAACATAGTACACGTGGCATTTGAAATGTGAACGGGTAACGCACTCCCTTTTTAAACACTATAGTTTCCACGAAAAACCAAGACAAAAGACGAAAACTGGAATAAAAAATTTAATGTCAAACTCTGACTTTTCCCATTGTCCCAGGAGTCATGAGTCATGAATAAATAGAAAGTTTGTTTTTTCCTTTGATAATTAATCATTGTGATTTCGGGATGAAAGCTATTTCCCAAAAGCTTTTTTTACGTTTGTGGGCATGGTAAAATATAATAAATACTATGTTACATGTTATACCCCGAATTCTACAGTTTTTGTGCATGATGCATAACACACACGTGGCTTCGTATCTTATATCTCATGTACATGTGTATCCATACACATGAATTGAATTGAATTACTTTCATATAAAAAGCGTAGTACAGACCTGGAAACATTGGCATTATTCAAGGGATTCTCTAAAAATTCTGACGAAACCGCCCAGCACCACTAACTCTTTTCCGTGACCCGTAACGCACTTAAAAAGTTGTTATACAAGCTGCATGATATTATTATAACAATTCACTTTCATGGTAATTAACAACAAATACAAATGTAATTCTCGGATACATTTGTTTTCAAAGGTATAAATACAGAATAAGGATATTATGCGTTGTTCTGATTCTGTAATGAGTAATGACACTCCCAATAAGTACAATAAGTTAGAATCTATCTAAATATATAATATGTACTTCATTTATCAAGCTCATAAAACCTACAAGCTACTCTTGTAAATACTCTGCTGTATAATCTGATGCATATTTTTTACAGTATACTGTGGAATGAGCTACAATCTCTATGATCACATGTAGGATGAAGGAAGAAGGATGAGGGATGACTGTAGCAATACGTAGCATCGATTGAGGGAATAAATGGGAAAATCAGGCAATTAGTCACTTGGATAAAATAAAGAGTGGAGTGACAAAAGACAAAAGTCTAAAAGTGTTCAACTCTTTCCCTCGAACAACTCCAGTCGATTGTAATAACAAAAAACTTTCAACTTTCTAAACAAACTCGGAAACTTTGTCAAAAAATGGAGAAATTCTTATTCAAAGTCCTTTTTTGTTTTACAAACATTGTTACATGCTTCCAAGTGTCAATATAATCAATAGTATTTGTTCAGCTTTAACACTCCGTGTATACTGTATACTGTATAATATATGTATTGGTAGAAGAGCTTAATTACATCAGGATTTTTCCTATACTTACTACTTACTAAATGTATAAATTATTTTATTAACCTCAATGTTTGTTTGTATTTGAAATAAGAAATCATCAATCGAATTGTTACACAGTGTAAAATGGGGGAATTAAATAAATTCGTAAAAATGAAGGCTGTAAAAATATTGTTAATATATACATATAGACAAAATTACACATCCAAGTTTGCATTTTACAATAAATATATAAAAGTCAACATCAAATAACAAATATCAACAAAGGCTCATCTTTGTTTACTCATGTCGAACACGTGCAAATGGGGAAGAGAATCATGAAGATGACAATGACGAGGACAACCTTACGTCATGTAACAGAATCTTGGACTTTGGAGATCCACCATTCAGATTGCTGACTGCTGACAAAGGGAAAGAAATCAACACACTGTCATTTTTTACGTTTTTATTAGCTCATAACCATTGACTTGGCTCTTAATTTCCAAGATTTTATCTAAATGGGACAAAAATAGACAACTGTGAAAGATGAAAGGCCCTGGCTTATTTTTTTTCTCCTAACAACTAACAACTAATAACGTGTAATGAAGTAGGAAGAAACATATTTCATATTTCATCCAACGGTAAGTATGGTTATAAAGAAAGTTGTATATTGTATACCATTTTTTTTATCTGATCGGTCCATCCGTCCAAAATCAGAATTGGTTCCGTATTTGGTATTCGGTTACTTACATTTAACCCTGACTCAAACCTAGATAAAAAACATTGTGTGTACAAAGTACAAAGAGTAGTGAGTCTAGTTTTCGGCTACATATACATAATAAGTAAGTACTAGTCTCTGGATAATAATAATAAATAAATGGTGCGTAGTGCGTAATATGCACACTGACATATGGACATTGTACAGCATAAAATGTACAATTGACGTACCGCAATCAAAACTGCCAAAGAAGACCAAGAGGAAGACGAAATAGGAGAATGAGGGTAATGTGAATGTGAATGTGCATGTCATTTGTAGGTTTTTCCTGATTCCAAATTCCTCATGTGTCCCTGATTCTGGAGTCTAGAGTCTGTACTGGACAAGAGGAGAGTGAAGGGCGTATCTCAAATCTAGAATCCAGAATCCAGAATTTGATGTTGCTACTACTGAAGGGATGAGATTGAAGATGGGAATATGAGGCCAGACCAGATGTATCTATATTATTAAAGTCTAAAAGTTTATCCCACAGGACTATTTGTCTTTCCTTTCCTTTATCCCATATAAAAATATGATATGAACTATCTATTTTTCTCTTTCTTTCTGTTGGTCTGTCTTTGATTCATATTTTTGCAAGGTTTTCTACTTATCATCAACTTGTACTGTGACTTGTTTTACTTTACTCTTTACTGTAATTGCTCACATTGTATCAGGGAAAGTGTATCAAAAGCTCCCAAAACGAAAGAGAAAAAAGCCAAAAAGCAACTTTCACTTTCTCAACTTTCACCACTCGTCCTCGCTAGAACACTCGTAGATGGGAGCAAGCAGACACAATATGTGCATATATTTCATAGAAATTGCTCTCATTTTGTTTGATATTGGATCCAAGGTTATAGATTGATTCTATGTGAAAGTATAGTGGAAACTAGAAATAGCTAAATATCGAATGTGGAGGAGTGGGAGTCGGACTATGAAAAAAATAAATACAAGATACAAGTTAAAATACATGTTACATGATGCGCACATTGTGGTGAAAGGGAGGAAGACAACTTGCCCACAAAAATCCAGACACGGTGAGGAAGTGAGCCACGTGGATCCTTTATCCCAAAATTCTCATTCTCTTCTGTTCTTCTAAATAGTTCCTTTTCCTTTTCCCTCCTCATGTCCATCGTCTGTCACACTTCACATTTCACATGTCTGACCCTCAATCCAACATTCAACATATGTAATTAGAAAAAGTAGGCCGACAATCAATGGAACTATTTTACTATACACCGTTCTAGTTCAGCATATCATAGCTATGTATACTACCTACTTAATACCATTAATATAATACTCATTTTGAATATGTATTGGGGAATAATAAATGAACAATTTTATG
The DNA here is from genome assembly GCA_019776565.1 of Sminthurinus signatus. Lineage (NCBI taxonomy): Eukaryota > Metazoa > Arthropoda > Collembola > Symphypleona > Katiannidae > Sminthurinus > Sminthurinus signatus. The sequence goes on along the minus strand of JABASP010002895.1, from coordinate 4,954 downwards.
GTATCTGTTTCCATTATCAGGGCATCGAAAAACCTCTGGTCGTACATTGTACATGGACAACCATAATGATGAGCTTGTATTTAATGATTTGTGTCTTGTGTACGCTTGCTGTACACTGTACAGTGTACAGGTTTTTCCGTTTAGCAGCGGTCCAAACGTTAGAAATTGGGACTGTTGTTTAAAAAAGTTCTTTTAAATGGACCTGCTATATACGCACTAAACAAAATACTATAAACTATAAACCCAAAACATAGTTCATTATACCCTAATTCTGGCTCATTGAACTCAGGCCTTTCTTCGTAGTATATTATACTTTGTTTTTAATTTAAATATTATTATAATACACAGAAATCATTTAAATTAAACCTTAACTAGTCCAATCATGTATTCTTTTTCCCATAAATAATCTTTCCATCTTATTTTGTTGTTGCTGTTCTTGCCGCTTATAAATAGTGAGTAATTGGTTCAGATGTGTAAATTTCGTGAGTGTATATATGCGTATGCGTAAAACATAAAAGCTATATGTAGGTAGCTTTAAAGTAAAATTGGGGCTATAATATGAAAATTGAGGCTAAATGCTAAATGAAAGAAATTTCCTGTTCCAGGTGCTGAATTCAATTACCAATTACAAACTGAACGTCAATTAAATTTCAGGCTCCGGCATGTACTTTCGTCGTAACCGTGTTAAATTTTCACAGGTATTTCTAGCTTCTTGCTGTAATTGTTAGTAAATCCTAGATCTAGGATCCTGGATTTTCCCAATCAAAATCACAAGTGGAGTTTATAGGTTGAAAATATGATTATTTAATTCCGTTTTCACAGCCCATAGTTTTAATGTATTTATAACTTAATTTGGATTTGACAATGTTCAAATTTCAAATATTAAAAGCTAACCAGTATAGACATAGATAGAACACACTTATGAATACAGAATACTGAATACCGAATACACAGCTTGTACGTTGTACATTGTATATTATAAAGTGACGCAACATTTTCGAGTATTTTTCTATATTTCCAAGAGATTACAGAGATTAGAACTTACAGATATCCAATATCTAGTTGTGTGTAAGTGTGTAAGGATTCCTATTATAATCTTCTCTCAGTTGCCCAATCCTCATGCTCATACGTAGTTACGCTGGCTTAAGTAGGAGATGAATAGTTGCTGATGATCATGAGATCCTCACATTTCCTCTTCTTTATCCTTGTTATACATTGTACATTGTACACTACATTGCGCATCAAGAATCAAGAATCAAGAGTTTTTACAATTCCGCAGCGGATAATTAACTCATACAAGTTTTTCCCTAATCCATGTATGTACAATGTATGATGTAGGATGTAGACTGTAGACTCCGCACGTAATTACCCTCATTACTAAGGCCACTCATTGACTTTGACTTTCACCCAATTATTAAATCTGCGCAAGTTTATATCATGGATGCATCCAGCTTATAGTATCTAGTTTGCCTTTTGTCGGACTCCAAGCTCCAAACTACGAGCAGTCTACGTACATTGCATACATCTATTTGACGTAAATAAAGGTTGATGGCATTAATGATGTTTATTAAGTGCCGCTGCTATGTTCATCTACATGTCCGTACGGCATGTCTGGCGAGTGCACAGTCTATTTTATATTATATTGAATATCCTATCGCACTAAGGAAAGGACAACAACAACGACAACGATAACCATGTCGTCTCATATCTCATATCCCTTAACAATTAATTACACAACAAAAATAACATGTATACCTGTAGGAAAGTACAGGAGCGATGAAAGAAGACGGGAGACGAGCTGCACAATCTAAAAGTAGATGTATATGTACACGTATATATGCAAGTGTGCTTGTTTGCCTGCTGGTTGTTGCCCCATATAATTATATTTGTGGACTCATCCACAAGTTTTCCTCATCAAGTATCGAGTTTTCGAGTTTTCGAGGTCACATTAGAGCAAGTAAATAAACATCCTGAAGGTCATAAACTTGAGTATTGAGTATTGAGTACATGTCTCCATGTGAATATCTGAATCTGATTTCTGATTTATTTGACACTACAAAATTCAGAGGAAATGACTACGCTTGCGGATTTTACAGAGTTTTGGCGGTCGGTGGTTGTTGGCTGTTGACTTGCTTGTTTGTGCGTGGAAAGCTGTGGTTAGAGGTTAGAGCGGTGACCAAATATTGCGTCTCGTTGACATAAAATGTATAATAATACAATAGACAAAGGTATATCTTTAAACTTTTCACTATAAACTGTAAACTATAGAAAAAACCGGTTTTCATTTTCATGGGGATTGGTAGAAATTTTGACATATAATGTGGTTGTTACACCACTCCTTTGGTCTAGGTTTCCAGCCATTAATTTTGACTTTTGACCCGCAAAAATTCTCTGGAATTCAAAGTTCAGCTCAAAAAAAAAAATTAATTGAATTTAAAAACATCTACAAAAGATTAAGAAAACTGTAAGATCGAAAGAGGGAAGTAAAAACCTTGATTTTCTTCGTAAAAATGTTTGATTTTAATCAAAAAGAGAACAATGGTGACGCCTCTTCCTCTTCTTCGCCTTCGTCTTTGGGGATTCTTTTTAAACTCGCTTTCCACAAAAAGGAGTGAAAGGTGAAAGGGTTTTACTTTGTAAACAGGAAGGAACAGAAAAATTGTGGCGGACAACTACTTTTTCTTAGTAAAAGGTAATTGCATTGAGTAAAGTAAACATGGGATGTTGCAATAGAAGGGCACTCTTTTATCTCAACTGTCCAGTGTTCAATTCTATTGTATTATATTGTATTGTACTGTTGTAGGGTCAAAAGAACGATTTAAAAGAGTCCACTCTAAGCTGTTTTCATACTTATACATACGATATTACATAATATAATATATAAATACATTGTACATTTGTGCAATCCCATTCAAAAATTGACCAATTTTTCTTCCAGTCCTTCGTCTCAAAGTTGTCGTTTGTCCTTTGTCATTGTGATCAGTGATCAATCTCCATTTTCCAGTTTCAGTTTCCAGTTCTATGAAAAGAAGAAAGAAAAACATCAACCAAACACACACATACACATGCAGAGCCAGGCACACACTTTGTAAACTGTAAATCGGCGTTGACATCCACAGTGAGATCGGATTTGTACATCTTTCTGCGATCCATATATGATGATAACTTTAGGGTAGAAAAATAAAAACTTGATAACGTTTTTTTCCTCAGACTTTGTAGAATAAAAGAGAAAGAGAGAATTTTATATTGAGTATGCAGTATGCAGCTAGAAAGGAGGAGAAAGTAATAATCTACATGTACAATGTACATGTGTTCATGGCCTGAGGAAAACTAAAGGGGCAAAGAAACCATAAAAATGAACATTAATGGGAAATGGAAACGAATCTTGTCTGAATCTGTGAATCGGTTCTATATTTTAGTATTTTGCTGTACGTAGGTGTGTACACAATGTACAATGTACACTGTACAATATACAGCAGACAGTCTACAGTCTGCATAGTTCCAAAAGAAATCAACATTAATACTACTCATCACAGTTCCCAGTGTCTGTAATATTTGTAAATACGTAGCTGTACATGTGTCAGCTCCTGTTTGCAAACCATAACTTTCAGTTGTGGTGAGTTGTGAGAACGTGAGTAATCTTACTTGTGTAATATAATACATACATGTACAATGTACATACATGTACCTACAATGTACAATATGCATTTGTTGTACTGGTATACAGAATGAACATAATGCATTAAGCGTACAATACAGAATACAGACATTAGATATTTATTTGATAGCTCGAATAGAGAGGCTGGTCTAAAAAAGGGAAAGAAACGAAAAAAAAAAGATTAGGGCGTTGATTTTCCTATCCTATTTTATTACAATATCAAATTTAGGATGAAAATAGCTAAGTATAAAATATAAATGTATTTCCTCCTCTTCCTCCTTCTGTCCTTCTTTCCTTCCTGTTAATTCTCTCATTGACCGATTCATTTCCAATTCCAATCCCAACCTTTAATTTAGACGAAAAAGGAAGATGGTAGTTTTGGAAATGAAATGAAATGAATAATTCGAAATTTGAAATAACCAAGGAATCGAAGAAAATTAAGAATGATATGATATAAAAACGTTTCCTCGTCCTCCACTTCCGTCCTTTCTTAATAATGTATAAGAAATGTTGTTTTTGTAACTCTGCACAAAATCTCAGATTGCATTAGGATTTATTTTATGTATTACATAATATGCATATATTAGATGCACCAACAAAATACGATACAGCTATTACGCATGAGTTATGAATGCACATTTGAAATTCGGAGCATTTCCACTCCTTTCAAGGTTCCAGAATTTTTTCAAAACAACAACACTTTTTTTTGAGTGACTCTTTATGTCTTATTACATACGTAATTAACCTAATTACTAAGAGAAAAAGAGAGAAGAGTTTTTAAAGTGTTTTTCTTGAAATTTTTTAATATTTACAAGAGTACCTTGTTCAAGTTTCAGAGAAGAAAAACACCTCATTCACAATGATTAGTTATAAGTTGATTTGCATGCTAATTTTCCTTACCATCGATATCAAGATGCGCTGGGAGCAGTTTAAAAGCAAGATAACAGGAAGATGAACGTTGTACCCAAGAACCTCTAACTTTAAGCACGATCATGTAGTACAATCACCTCACCTTAGTGTTTACAATTTACAATACATACTGGTGACAGGATTGCTTTTTCCTCTAAACGCTAAACTCTAAACTTTCTCTACGCCAAATAGCAAACAAAAAACTCATAATGCATTCTAAAGCGGTATATCCACTACCCGTGAAAAGCAGTTGCGAAAATTTCATGTGAAATTTTTACAAAGCTAAAAATCCAGGGAATTTGGAAAAATTTCACGCCAAATTTCCCTGCTGTTTTCGCTTTGTAGTATCCAGTTTAAAATACTATAGCCACTGAATTTCATTTCACG
>JABASP010002894.1:0-17056 GCA_019776565.1 Sminthurinus signatus | reverse complement strand
CTGTATTATAGTATTTTAATATTTAGTAAAGCAGGAATTTTTAAATAATCATATCTTGAATTCTGAACTTTTTCCAGTTTTTCCAGTATTTTTAAAGTATTTTTTGGAATTCACACTGTACATTTTACATGCATTCCACAAATCTCCATTGTCTCAAGTCTTAACACAATCCAGAATCCACACCTAAAAGAAAGGAGAGTGTGTGCAAAACAGGAATCAACTCTTTGGGGATTTAAAATTATAATTCCTACTTTCTACTTTCTCTTCATCTCTTTGTCCTTGTTGACTTATCTTCTTTGCATGTGCAATGTACAATGTACACACGACACGCATGTTACATTCTACAAGTATATCAAATTATTCATTGTATTACGTAGACATGGGATTGCAATTTTGTAAATAGTTGGAATGAAACTTTTCTCATAATTTATTTCAACTTTATTTATTTTTCACTCTCTCACTCACTTGGAAACACCCAAAACAGTTTTATATCACATACTATTTTGAGCTTTTGTCTAGAATCTAGAATCTACAATCTAGAAAGTAGAGTGTAGAATGTAGGCTTTTCGTAGATAAGAGAAAGCATCTTTATGAACTGTAAAATATATAATGAAGTGTAGAAGAGAGAAGATAAAGGATGAGAAATAGAGGAAAGGGGAGGTTAATAAATTTCCTTGATGATTGACGTTTCTTTTACCGTCCGCGCTCTCTATAAATGTCTTCCTCTTCATTATTAACAGAGTAGAAAGTAGAGAATAGGGAAAAGCAGTTTCAGCGGAGCTGTTGAGCAGAGCAAAACGGCGATGAAAAGCTTATTTTATTTTTAAAGGAGAATGAGTGAATTGTGAGTAGTCTCAATTCCAGTTCCAGCTCCAGTCATATGAAATTTACCATTCATCTTAAGTTAAGATTAATGTAATATACCGTCTTTCGAATTGGAATTTGAGATTCAAGATTCGAGGGATGCCAACTTCTTCTTCTTCTTCTCTCCATTTTGGTCTCTTTGGTCTGTGTACTTACGTTCTTCTGTGTAAATAGTAAACAGTAAACAGTTGTGGAGCTTTCTCTTCTGCCGACTTTGACTTTGACTTACTTTGGTTGGACTTGGTTTTCTTCATGAGTGAATAAAGCAGAGTAGAATAGATTTCAAGGAACAATAATATAATAACAATGTATACTCAGAATATAGAAGTATATTATGTCATGTGTGCTCATGTTGAGTGTTGAGTGTGGAAGAACCATGAGATTGAGAATTGAGACTTGAGACTCAAGATTCGCGACTTGGAGCAACTCAATTTATAAGTACTTTTCAATTCTGACAGACCGTTCACTCAAATCTCAAACGAATGAAATGCTGTGTACAATGTACAAAGCACAATGCACAAATAAACTAGTCTTTTATAATTCCTATATTACTTTCCTATTATTATATTTTGTATTTCGTAAATGGGATCTGAACCAACAAAAAACTAAATAACTTGATCCACAAGGAAATATTTGATATTTCTCTCCAATTTGATACTCCTCTTTTATTTGACTTAACTTGACTCGAATGCCGAATGCCGAATGTTGTTAGCAAAAAGCTACCGATTTCACAATCCTTTCATTTTTAGGAAGCGAAGCTGACTATTGTAATCGTCGTGTTCGTCTACCTATCTACTCCTCTGTACACAATTAGCCACCTAACGGACACATCTGGAACTAGTTAGAGCTCCATCTAGCGACCAAATTTGGAACTATTTAAGGCTCCATCTAGCGGACAAATTTGAAATTATAATATATGAGTTTTAAGAGCTCGTTTGAAGGACTTCTTTAAACTATGGACAGATACAATGATGATTCTTTTAGCCAACTTTGTTTCCAGAGCATTTAGACTTTCAAGGCGATTGAAAATGGACACGATATGATGATTTTTAACTTTAGTTACTTCTTAATTCGAGGAATCTAAAAAACGCTTTATAATTCATAATGTACAAAAGAAAAATATGGCAAAGAAAATTAACCTTTTGTGAAGCAAAGACTTGGCTAAAGTATAATTTTGTAGCATGACGAACGATGACGTGTGCCTGAATGAAAAATGAAACGATTAATGTACAAAACGCAAACGAAGTTGTCAACAGTGAAATGGTTCAACAAATAAATTCAAAACGGTCTATTTTTTACTTTGATGTACCGTTTTCCTTCATGCATGTGAAATGTCTAAGCTAATGATTCCGATTTTTGTATTTTGAAAATTTACCGACTTTCTTCTCCCTCTCCCTCTCTGTCTGAGAGCTACATAAGAGCTAAGTTTTCCAAGTTGTCCTTTCTGTAATGTGATGTATTGCGTATTTTTTTTTAGCGGAAATTGGATTTGGATTTGCTGTATTAAGTTTCGACAAGATGTAAATGGAGAATAGTGCCTACACGCCTACACGTGATGGATAAAGCCAAGTAGTTTTTACATAATGCTTCTGTTGCTCATTCCTCACTGTTAGGGAAAGTCTTTTGAAATTACTTTTGTGACGAGTGACGACGAGGCTGAGAAAAATTGGAAATTTCTAAATTCTGTAACTAGTAAATAGTAAATAGTTTTGAAACAGTTTTGTTTCTAGTTGACTGAGCTTCTTCTTGATTTTGAATTTGTGCGTGGGTTCAAATTTGGGCTTGAATTACCATTGAAACTTTTGTTTTGAGTTGAGGCGGTGAAAATCCAAAACACAATGTGTTTACATTTATTCAGTGGATTTAATCGTCTGTGAAAGACCAGATCAGAGAACAACAAACCTCGGAGCAAAATCCATTCTCTTTACTCTTTACAGATTTGGTGTCTTCTATCTTGTTGTATTGTACAAAATCCCACATTCCAATTTAAAACAAGTGTACACTCAACTATTTTAAGCCTAATGCGATTTACAATTTACAATGCAGTCGACAGGTTTAACTTGACTAAAATACACAATTAAAATTTTGTTCTCATCATTAATTCAAGCTTTGGAAGTTAGTCCATGTCTCGACAATGAAAGTTTGTCAAAGTCCATGATTTGATTCACATGTCGATGTGGAACCAAACCGTGGATCGAGTCTAATTAAAATCATAATAATTAATAAGGGCTTTTGGAATTTGGAATTCAAACCGATTCAAGTTTAAAAGTAAATTGTAACAACCTTTAGTTTGACTTAATAATTAACACATTCATCATTTATCTGTTGTGCCATTCACAATTCACAACAGCAACGAAAGATTCATCATCATTAACGATTTATCTTGACAAGTGTTCTTGAGGCTTGAGACTTGAGGTGAGCACGTTGATTCCCTCAAAACTCCTCATGTGGTCATGGGTGGGTGGTCTCAAAATCCATCCTTTGTCCTTTGTATTTTGTCATTTGCCATTTGACGTTTGCATTTGTTTAATTCGCTCATTTAATTATCATTGAAAACTGAACGGCTACATTTGCCATTTATAAATACAAAATTTTATAAGAGTAGCTCAATCCTCAAATTGGAATCGTCTACTTCTACTTTGCTCAATTTTGCTCACTTAAAACTTGTCGCTAATTTTGCATAGTTTAAAGTTTAAACGTTGAGATTGTCCTGAACTAGCAAAAAGGCCAAAAAGTAGGAAGGAGAGCTAAAATACTTGTCATTTGGATGTCGCAAGTACTTATTACTCGAACCTCGAAACTCGAAACTTGAAGCTGGAAGCTCGAAGCGATTCCGAAGTAAATTGAAGCAGGGCTTATTTATTTTGTATACTGTCGATTATAGCTTATAGCTTATAGCTTTTAGCTACGTTCGGTTATCGGTATCGGTTAGTTCGATTCAATGAACTCACTTCTTAACGTGTACAATTTGCATATGTGCAGCTGGAACAACAGAGAAAGTAAAAGAGAAAGTAAAAGTAAAAGAGACAGCGAGAGACAGGGAAAGTGTGTAGTACATTATTCTTCGTGACAGTGAACATGGGACAATGAACAAGGTGTCTCGCGTGGATTTTCTCTATCCATTTTCCCATAGAATGTAACTTGTACATTGTACACAGACATGTTCGCTGCTTTCTCTCAGTCAGAGTGCGAGAGAATGAGTAGCTGAAGAGTTCTCTCTTGATCTCTTCAGTTGTCGATGAAGTTCAATGTGACTCGAGAATCGAGACTTTAGAGTAGAAAGTAGAGACTCAAGTCAAGCCAAGTATTAATTGGGCTGCGTCTGCATAAGATTATTATGTTCACAAAACATGGATGAAGACAGTGTGTAAAATGTGACAACAGCAAATAACTTACACGAAAAGAGAAGAGAGTGAAGCGAAGGTTCTTCATTTTTTTATAAGTAAGAATTTCCTATCTGTACAATATTCTGTGAATCTACGATATGATTGACAGAGTATTGAGTATTGAGTCTTTAGTTTGGCCTGGTTTGGTTTTCCATTTTCCATTTTTCATTCATGAGTATGCCAGCCAATTTAAGAGTTAGTCGTCGACATCGTCATCATCATTCTCGTTCACAGCGTGCACTTTTTCTCTTTCTTTATACAAAGTTACAGTTAGGAGTTACGAGCACAGCCAACCTTGGCTCATTTTGGAGTTCATTGTCAAAAGATGAGCGTTGAGAATCCACACAAACTAATAGGCATGCACGTACAACGTACAATAAGCAATGTGCAATGCTAATTCATAATGTAGAAACAGCTATTTCTCCCCTCGGCCCCGGTTTTTTAACTACATTTTTATCCAATTTTCCTTTATCCTTTTCCCCCTTCAAATTTCAATTTCCCAATTCGGAATGTGCAATTTGGATTTTCTAAAAAAAACCTGCTACATATTTCACCGTCTTTAGTTTTTACAGGAAATTCATCGAGTAATAAAAGTAGCATAATGATGTTGCACCGACTATTGAATATTGAATCTGTGCAACGTCCAATATATTGTGCATTGTATTTTCTATTTTCTATTCTTTTTGGAAAAAGTAATTAGTTTCTTTCATCATATTTTTCCTGGTAGGTACTTTTTATTCACTCTTTTATGAATATTTTTCCCATCTCCAGTTCTTTACATTTGCGTTGGCCAACTGCATAATTTTACATAGTTTTCATTTTTTCTCAAGTGTATAGATGAAAAAGTATGGAGTATGGAGTTTAGAATATTGAACACATGAAACTTGAACAATGAACAATCACACACTACAGATTTACAAAACGAGAGAAAGTGCAGAGTACAGTACATTTTTTTATAGAACTCATAGGAGCGGAGAGGATCAAGTATTTTTCTTTTCTGTGACAGTTTGTCCCTTTTTTGACGGGATATCCATAAACTATCCGCAAAATCGTGGAGAGCAGAAAAAGAGAAGGAGCAAAAAGGGAGAAGAAAAGGGAGAAAGAACACAAAAAGAGAAAACAGAAAGAAAGAGCAAATATGATTACATTACATTTCCTCTTGTTTGATGCATTGTGTGTTGTGTCTATCTCTTGTCTCTTGTCTCTTGTGTTTTGATCCATTGGTCAAACAAAATGAGGACAAAAGACAAAGTCATTTTTTACAACAGTCACAGTCAACAGTGGACTTTATTTCTCTATTTCTCTGTAGATTCTTTAGATAAAACAGATGAAATATACAGATCAGACTGAAGATGTATATTGTGTATGGATATGGATATGGATATGAATTTGAATGCCACTTGCCTTTCTGCCTTTGTCCATGCATGAAAATCCTCTGAGAGCATCAGAGGAGGAAGGGAAAAGGAGACAAAAGACAAAGGAAAATAGTTCTTTGAGTTTGACTTTGTGGCTTTGCTCAACCGTATTTTGTAGACTAACTCACTGACTCACAAAATTGATGAAATGAGACCAAATACAAAGCACACAACACAAAACATACAACAAATTCCTGTGCTGTATGAATGTAGATTGTGAATTGTGAATGGTGGCTGAATTGTAGATACAGCCATGTGTTTTTTGATGAGATTCTAGATTCTAGATTCTAGAATCTAGATTCGGGATTCTAGATGTGGGACAGATGTGTTTGGTGTGTGGTGTGCGGTCTTTTGTTCAAATGAACATTGAACACTTGTACAGACTACAGCTCTTACTTGTTAGTTGAGTTTTTCCAGTTTTTGCAGTATTCTTTACATTTATCATAATTTTTAGACAGTACAATAGATTTACAGTGCTCAATGTTCATTGTACAGTGTACAGGTTGGATGTTTTTTATCTCCACGTATTGTTTTAACATATTTCTCTTTATTCAAAAAATATGTATATTCGTATGCGCTCAACCTAAAACTCTTTCTTTTCCACTGTCTGTTTGTCTCTGTGTCGCAAGGTAGCGGAGTGTAGAATTTAGAATGAACTGGAGTTGAGTGGATGCTGAATGTCAAGTGGTTGGTTGGAGGGATGAAAAGATCTTTTCTCTCTGTCATCTACTGATACCTGTTTGGATTTTGGATTCAGGATCAGGATTTCCTGAAAAAAATGTTACATGTATACACATAACATATAACATGAAACTGTTTTAACATGAAATGAGGCAAAATGACATTCATAGAAAAGAGCTTAAATACAAGATACAAGATCCACTTTGTTTCCCTCATGAATTTTTCTATTTTTACCTCAGCCAGTAAAGTGTAGTCAGTAGTCAGCATTTTAGATATGAGAAACGAATATAAATTTAAATAGTATGTAAATAATAATAATAATAAAGTAAAAATTTATATTTTAACAAGGCTCGTGAAATCATCTAAAAGTGCAGAAACAATTGAATATTGAGCCTAAAAGTTGTGATTTACTACTTACTTGCAAGAGTCCTTGGTTGTGAAATAAATAGATGTACAATGTACAATATACAATGTATCCTGTGGGTAGCTTTAATGTGGTGAATTAAGGTTGATTACCTTGAAATAATCTATTTGTGACCATATGGATTAAAATGGATGAGACAAGCTAAAAGATAGAAGATAAAAGATAAAAGCTCCCTAAATTTAATGGGGCTGATGGAGGAAATACAGCTACAGATAAAAATGGGTCCATTAGACATTTGATGAGACAAGATAAAAGTAAAGTAAATGTAGTGTGGCCATTGACCATAGAATCTATAGAAACGTCCTTTCTGTTCCCTATGCTATTTGTATTTGTATTCTTATTTGTATAGATTGGGAGTGGTGAAAGTCACCCGGATGAAGATGAGGGGGAAGAAACGGCGGACAATCAAAATCTGAGTGGAGACTGGTCAACAGGAGTAATTCGAAAAGGCCCTCAAGTCAACTGTTCCGTCGTGTATAATGTATGTCATTTTTCTTTGTATTTTCATCTCAAGTTCTCCTACTCTCTCCTCCCATTTTCCTCATCCTCATTATTGTACACTTAAATAAAAGAAGATCCATTGATTAGTTTTTACAAAACTTATGTTGTGTCTGATGAATTCATACACCTTGAGAATATCTAGAAAAACAACGACTCTCGATATTCGAATTTGACTTTTTTGTCTTTTTTTCTTTGATGCTCCTTTTATTTATTTATTTAGTATGTATTGTACAAACTTTGTGCATTATGAATTATGATTACGGGATTGCTTAGATGATGTTGATTTTGATATTGATCTTGATGTTGATTGTGTTAATTGTAGGATCATGATGGACACTTTACGGACTGGAGTAGTCCAGCGGAAATCTTTGACACATCCCGGTCTGTGGAGAGTAAAGAGACGCAGACGGAAAAGAAACTTTCCGGTTTCTCCCAGTTTCTTAAATGTCTCGTGGCGGATGAAGCCTATCGACGGGAGAGGCAGAAATCCGCCTCTGGAAACCAAGGCGGCTTCAATAGTGTCTCAAGAATTGACAAACTTTCAAGAGTTCTTTTCCCCGTCTCGGTAACTCTCTTTGACTTTCTTTCTTTTATCTCATTACACTTTCTTCTTCTTCTTGTGTTTTGCTGTCCTTTTCCCTTTTCTCTTCATCTATACTTTGTTCAGTGCACACCTTTTTACTTTATACTTTTTACATGCATTTATGAATCATGTACCTCTCACAATAAAAGCTTTGAGGCTAAAATTTTTGGAGGTTTTTAAAAGAAAAGTTATCATTTTCTTAATCCTCTTCTTATCTCTTGTCTTTTTCCCCACCTTGTCAAAGTTATACTTCATACTGTGTGTGCAAAAGCCTTTGTAGTTGATATTGTAAAAGTCAAAATCAAAATCAAAGCAGAATTACTTTTCCTTCATTAAAGATAGAAGCTTTTTTGTATCAATAGATTGAAGATGTATGTTGTTAATTCTTAACATGTTGTACATGTACAATTCATATGGGAAAATGTAGAGCTATTCTTTCCGAAATTTAAACATATACAATGTACAATTTACATTGAAAATGTGGCATAAAAACGTAGGGCCTCTTGAGATTCTTTTTCTCCATGTTTTTTTAGATCCATGTGGGAAAAATCTGAATTCTGAATTTTGTGATGAGACACCAGACATAATATTGTATATTTTACATTGTTTTGTGCACGCTTCACAGTTTTTCTTTCTGAACATCATGTACTGGGCTGCATACTCTTATTTGAATGACGTGTGTGAGTCGAAACCTCATCCTGGCTCAATCATGAGGACTTCTGCTTTTCCCTCGGCGACCTGAGTTCTGAGAACTGAGATCTGTGTCTCTCAATCTAATACAATACAATACAATCCAACCCAATCCAATCTGCCAAAGGATTTTCAACTTAATCGTTTCGAGTCTCTAGTCTGAGTCTCGAGTCAAGTCCAAAGTCAAGTTTGTCTTCAAGTCCGCTGGCTACATGAAAAAATTCTCTCTTTTTCTTTATCATGTGAGAGTCGTCGTCGTCGTTTAGAGTTTAGAGAAACCCGAATACAAAAAGAAGAAAAGAAATACCAGTGCGAATACGAATGCGAATACTCAAACCCTGTCAATAACCAAACGAAACTTGAAGTGGGGGAGAAAAGGCAAGAAAAGTTTTAAAGTTGAAACAAGAATACCTACAAACTACAAACTACAAAGGATATATTATATGCTGGCATACATATACATATGTACAAGTTAACCATGTCTATAGATTTATTATATCGTACCATATTTGATACGTGTGTGTGTTCGATTTCCCTTTTCTTTCTTTGTGTGAGCGAAACTGATAAACGGCTAAACAGCAGCACAGTCTTTGAAGAATTCCTCTCAAAAAACTTTTAACTTTAAACACAAAACACAATAAATGCTTTTTATCAGCAGCCAAGAAAAAAAAAGTATTTGCCCAGAAGAATGAAATTCATTGATTTCATTGAAAATTGTACACTGCAGAAAATAAGAAGAAAAATCAGGTAAAAAGAATTATTGATTGATTTTTGGTTAGATTTCAATCTAAAATTCAATCTAAGCCATCCTGTTTCAGTTTCTATTATTAAATTGGACATTGAAACATTTGTAACTTTGATTTCTAAAATCAATTCAAATTTCAATCCTTCAACTGCTCTAATAATAATAATAATTTGTAATAAAACGGAAAACGGATTTCAAGTTTCAAGCATAATAATAATTTTAGTAGTCAAAATGTTTTTAGGTACTATACAAAGAAATTTTGTCATATTATTAGAAAAACCCATGTATTTATAAAATGAATAAATTCAATACATTTGATTTCTTTGTTAATTGATTTCAGTGGTAGAAAATAAAGATTTATTTAAAATTTGATATTTTTTGACATCATTATTTTTGAAAAGAGACGTGAGTGTTCAGTGTTCAATATTCAATAATATTTTTTGAAAAGCTTTTTCAGTAAAGTGGACACATACAAAAAACAAAACAAACAAGTTTGATCAAAACTTTAAAAAAAATTCAAGTAAATCAAGAATGTATACAACATTTTTGTGCATTTTTGGTAAAACTGGCTATTGTTTTAAAGTTGTTCTTCATTTATTTGTTCATAAGTACTAAGTACTTGTGTCGTGTATAAATATCAAATATTCTAATTAGAATCCGAGTATTTTTTGAAATTTAATATAATGAGTCATTATTAATGACTAAGGTCAAGAGCGAGGGATGCTCCAAATAATTATTTTAATGTATTGATTTCCTGAAAAGTATTCTACGGTCTAGCGACATCTATATTTAGTGGGCACAAAATGACACCTACCTGACTTTTTTATGATTTATTTTAGTGTAGATGGCGCTAGAGCCTTTTCAAGGGTATCGCTACATCAAAATTTTTATTTAAAGCATCCGTCTTTGATCTTAGTAAAATAAAAGTTAGTGCACAAAGAGTATACATTTCATTGTCGTTTAAGAAAGAGTTTGATTAAGGCTTTCTGAAAACGTGAATGCAGAGAAAAATTGCAAAAGCTTGTAGCTTTCACATCGCAGTTTTCACATACACGGATTTATATTTGTTTGGTTTTTTGTAGAGAAAGAACGAGTCTGAAAATACTATAGCCTTTTTTCATATATTTATTTATTTCTCATATTTAAATATTAAATATTAAATACTGTATTTCAAAGAGTTGAGATAAAGACGTATAACTTGTAAAGTGTACATTCTATAGTATACGAATGATGATGGATAAACAACAACAACATGTGTCCAGTGTCCGGTGACCAGTTATCGAGGCGTTTCTGTGTAGAGATAAGAGTACCAATAGAATACATTGATGGCGAGAAAGGTGAGCGGAAAGAGAACACGACTGAGACGGTCAATTTGAGACACCGAGTTGATGACTTGAAACTCGGACTTTTTGAAAAACCTTTTCCGTTTTTTACCACAAATTGACCAATTTGAAGGACGACGATTTGTGAGTCCATCCGGATTTGTTGAACTTGATCCCATCCCCCCGTTGTTCAGCTTTGGCGGAGGGACCTCAATTATTGACATTTCATTCTCACTCGCCATCCCACTCGCCATTCGGTGAAACTGGAACAAATAAATTAATAAATGTGAGTAAAAATCGTTGCAATTCTTTTAATTTCATCTTTCGTAGTTTTATCATTTTTTATTTGCTTTTTGTACTCTAAAATACTCACTTGTTCTTCAAAATCACTCTCTTCGTCTGAGGTTGTTTCCTCTGTAAAATATTTGTCACCAGATCCGTATTTGGTGAAATAATGGACGACAGCAAACTACAATTACAAAAATACACCATTTTAATAAATTATTGTAGCTTGTGTTTAATAGTGATTTATTTTGATGTATTTTATTAATAGTGTAAATTCATAGAGATGATGATAATCTTTTTATTTTTATCATACCTGTATAATTGTAGCGAATATGAAAACGAATGAGAGGAACACAAAAAAATCAAGTGCAGTTGGGTAGGGTACTTTTGGTAAATCTGCCCTCGTCTCCAGCCTTTTAACACATAAAATACACACATTACTTTTAAAATTCCTTTTAAATATTACTTGATTTTAGTTTGAAAATTCAACGCTTATCATTTCCTTTAGTAAGCATTTTTTACCCAAGGAAACAGATTGTCAACACAGTCATCACACCTGCCATAAACCAAAAAATACAAAAATGTTACACCCAATATTTCATTTTTGCATAGCATTTTTTTTGTACCTTTTGATCTCTAATAATTTCTAAGCTCAAAATCAAATTCAAGTAAGTTTGTGTATTTTTATCTGTAGTTTTAATCTACCCAGAGAAACTCGATCAGCAGTTGCTTCTCTATTTAGCCAGAAACTGAGCCAGCTCATGACGACCTGAAACAATAGCAATAAAAATAAATAGCATTAAAAAACTTTACATCTTTTTTGCATAATATAAATTGCATAAATGTGTTTACATGTATACATATAAAACTGTGTAATGAATATTTTTAAATAAATATTTGGCAATAATTATTTATAGTTTTTACCAAAAGAGTACACGGGCCATAGACTGTGATTAAATAATTCCCCATGTGCCGGTGAAGATGGAAACTCACCACGAGAGAAGAATATTCACCTGAAAAAAGATACAACCCTTTTATAATTACTTGCTAACAGATTAAAAATGACAAAGTACAAAGTATAGTACATGAATTTTATTTTAGCATAAATTTCTTTTACATAGCCAACAAGTTGGTGTGTGTGGCTCAAGAATCAAGAAAATCAAGAAGCAGCAGGTTGTTTTAGGTACATCTTTTCTGGTTCCCAAACTCAAAACTCAAAGCTCCAAACTCCAAACTCCAAAACCTGAGCTGCACGAGTGCACACGGAACTGACCTTTTGGATTTTGGATTTTGGATTCACTCCAACATGAACTATCAGCTATCAACTATCCTGAATTTACTTGTGTACATTGTACATTTGGGTTCAGGTTAATTTTCTCTGGCATTCCAGATTCCTGTCTACCTCTGCTTGTCTGTTTGGCTTGTGACTTGTGACTTTAGACTTGTGGCTGACTCTTTTTTGTATAACCTAGTCACGTTTCTATTCATAAATTGAATGGACTATGGACTACCGCACGCGGACTTTCACTCGGATTCTTGAAATTCCACATTCCAGTTGTCAAACAAAAAACAACAAACATGTATTATGATACCCAATGTACAATGTACATTGTACACTTGTCTAAATATATTAAATGTACTTTTATGGATGACAGAAAAGACATTCTAAAATATTTGCAGCATGTAAAAAGTACAAAATACTCAGTTACACAGGCTTTTGCTCTCTCCTGAATAAAAAATTCATAACATGTCACAATTCGTTGCAGCCAGTTTCCAGTAAATATCTAGTCCTAGTTGACAGTCACACACTCCAAAATCCATACTCCAAACTCCGCATGTTAAATAATACCATTTATTGTTTCCTTTAAAACCAAAGAAAGAGGACAGAAATATCCGGAGTACGGAGTATGGAGTACGAAGCTCATGTCATATCCTGAGTTGTAAATTTTGAGTCCTCAAGTTTTGGTTGGGTATTGGTTGAAAAAGAAAAGAAAAGTGGAAAGGGAGCGGAAGTAATTTTGAAAATGTGCATGTGTTTTTTTTGTTTACCATTTTTCATTTTATCCGTATCATTCCCTGATGGCGTGGATATCAAGTCGAATTGAGACATCTTCATATCACTTGCAATGGCCACTGTTCGATTCGCATTCCAGACATAGACCACGTCCTTCGTTGTGTAGCCGACTAAATTCATGTTCAATAGACAACAGACAATGTACAATGTGCAGCTCACAAAAAGTCAACAATTTTTTTACTCCTATTTTTTACGGTTAACCATCAGCCATCAGTCATAATCATCAAAAAATGGCATGCCATAAAATAAAGAGAAATAAATTAGAAAGTAAGAGGACATAAAATCTCTAGAAAGTTTTAAAAATTATGAAACATCCTGACTGTACAAAAAATAATGAGTGAAAAGAGAAACAGTAATAATAATAATTATTATTATTATTACATTTTTACATTATACAGAGAACAGAGAATACTGAATGCTTTACAATTTATATTTAATGTACAAATTTGGCACCAAAAAATTATCATGTATACATACACACAGGAAACAAAAATAAAAAGTAATTGTTATTCTTCAAGAATGTGCCATGAAATTGAATGGGTTTCCTTGAACTAAAACAAGCATCAACGGTAATGAAATGGCCGAGGGGAAACCGCAGAATAATAGTGTATAGTGAATAGTGTGGATCATGGAATAATAGTTGCAGTTTCCACTTACAGCTTCCGATCTTCAAAGGACATCTTTTTTTAGTGTTGTACATGAAAAAAAAGAAGAATAATAATGGAGATTAGATTCATAATAGATAAAATAGATAATGGTGAATTATAATGGCTTATTTCAAATTAATACCTTTGGGTGTCCATGGGGAAATCTAGTTAAACAAAAGTTCAATGTTTAAAGTTAAAATATTAAATAATAATTAAGTATTTGAATCTTGAGCTTTGAAATAATTACAAAATGCTTTTAGCTTTTGCTAATAATATTTGAAATGCTAAACGAAACTAGCATTTTTTGTACTTTTCTTGTGTTTCAATGTCTTACCTGCAAGATGCATTGGACACGAAGCTTTTACCGTCAGTCTAAACTCAATACAAAAAATAAGACAAAACCATAATTATGCTTTTTTCTATAGATTTATATTTTGTGTATTATGTACGTTACATGATAAGTACTAAGTAATTCACCTGGAAGAGTAGAGCACACGACCGTCTTGGTACAGTCGTACAAATTTATTTGGCGTAGTGATCGTGTGTAAATACGACTGTTTCCCGTTCTGCAAACAAATAAAAAAAGGTTCATATCATGATCATAATAGAGTATATTAGATGTTTTAAAACATTCTTGGTTTTATTTTATTGGCCGTTCCCTCCATTCAAAAGATATCAAGTGTACAAAAATAAGAAATAAGGATAAGACTTAAAAAAATCAATATCGTGTTGTTACAATAACTATAAAAGACAAAAGATGGAAAACGGAATACATTAAATGAATTTACAATACCCAAAAGACTGTGTCGGGCTTCCAAATTTTTGATAACATGGAGATGCTGAGAGCCAAAGTTCCTTTGTTTGAAGAGCTGTATGACAACCTCGCATCGATCCAAGTTTGACGGAAATAACAATCCATTGAATACGTCTGAAATATCAAACACAGTATCAGCAATAACCATCAAAAATACAAAAGTATCAACTATTTTGTCTTCAGTCTTCATCGTTCCGCTTTTGAAAATTAAAAGTAAACACGAGAAAAACAAATTTACTCCCACGAATTTTGATTCTTGGCTTTTTAATTCCATCTTGATCTATTTTATTATTGGTTAAACCGTCAAGCTTCTCAACAAGAGTAAATAAAAGATAAAAAATGAACAGAAAAAAAAATAAAAAAAGCTCTCAATGTGCAAAACCCTTTGCTTATACCTTTCTCTGTAAAAATTCCTTTCATATTTAGCACAAAAGTCCAAAAAATTCCGTACACTAATTTTCCTTCTCCTTGAAGTACCAAACGTTAGCTTCGTCTTCAGTCTTTACATGATTTTACGTGATGTCTAAAACATAAAATGAAAATTGTATAAAGTATGGAGAAAGTTAAAAGTAAAAGAGAAAGGACCTATAGAGAAAATACGGATGCGTTATAGATAAATGAAGTGGCAAGTGGAAAAGGATAAATGATGCAATGTGACACTCCTGAATTTCGTGACATAAACACATTATGAACACTCAATCTAATCAATTAAAAGCTACAACTCTTTGCCACTCAAAAGCTCAGTTCTCATCTTTCTCTCATCTTCATTTCCCCACTTTACACTTTATCCAATACAATTTTCCCTCATAATTTACTTTGCCGATTCATATTTTCTATTTTCATTACACTTGTTTCAAGTAGCTTGTTTTAAAAGCAAAAGAGCTTAAAAACACTCCAGTCGTTTCTTAATACCATTAACAAGGAAAATAACAAATACTGAGGATACGCAGATCATAAAAGACAAAGTCAAAGAAATAAACCTTTAGCTTCCCTTCCTTCCAATTTCCAATCACAAACAAAGTCAAGCAAATGGATTTTTGATACGTGCTAAATTTTAGCATAATTAGCCATAAGATATACAACTTGAACAAAAACAACATAAAATTCCCATTCATTTTGATAATAAAAGGCAAAAAGAAACAATCTCAAAAAGCAAACAAGGTAAATACATAATATAAGGTTTAATATTCTTTAGCAAAATGAAGAGGAAAACATCTAAATTCTAAATGTGTTTCATAATAAAGCTTTTTATTGAGTGTACTTTGCAAAATTCCTACATGAAAGTGAGGTCTTTTTACTCTGTTCTGTTTTGTTATAAAAAGAAAAGGAAATGCTGAATGCTGATTGACAATGCACACGGGGAATGGGAAATTGAGTCTCTTGACTCTTAGCAAGGCTAGATTTTTCCAGTTAGCTATTCACGATTTCACGAGTAGTGGATACACCTCTTTACTATCTTTTATATTCTACCTTTTGTTTCTGTGTGAAAATTTCGTGAGGTGATTGTCACATTAGCTCATTAGTCACGAGTATCCACTAATTTGATGGACATGGAACATGCTTTTCCATTCTCTTTCTCAATTCTCTCTCCTTCTCTCGTTATTTTCAGTATACATGCTACATTCGAATTAGACCTTGAGTTCTATAGAAAGCTGAGTATTAAGCATTATTTATTGAGTATACACAATTGTTTTCTATTGAATCTTCTAAATTATGCCCAGAAAATTGCAACTGTCTCATTCACTCCAATTCCGACTCCGATTCCAATTCAGATTCCGATTAAAGTCAAACTTGAAATAAAATAGAAATTTATTTCATAGGTATTTCAAATCATCAACTTTTTATGCATGATGATCACACGAGACGAGTTAGGAAATTCGAAATATTCATATCTACACTTTTGACTCTTTTTCATTTTTTCATATCCATTTGAGATTCAAGACTCACGATTTGAGGTCAAGATAAAGAGAAATCAAAAGAACGTTGAAATGAAAGTTGAGACTCAAAACTAAAACCTAAAAACTAAAAAGAACTCTCAAAATTCCATCGGTTGAGAGCAAGTTTTTTATTGAGAGGGAAATATCCACATGTAAAATTCAGGAGGATCAAGAGTGGGAATTTGGCATTTGGATTTTGGATTTTGAATTTTTTGTGAAGAGGAAGGACGAAGGAATAATTCGATAAAAAGTTGAAAATCATATTCCATTTTCCATGTTTTATATTCAGTCCTTTCCAAGGTCCATCTACAATCCACAATCTCCATCCATCTCTTCAGTTTTTATATCTACTTGAATTGTATTGAGCATTGAGTATTGAGAAAGGTGAGTGAGTGAATGAATATTGAGGCTGAGATCCAAATCGAGATCGACCATTGAGATTGAGCAAGTTGTTCAAGTGAGCTAAAACTTTTCTTCTTCTTCTTCTTTTTCACTTCTTTTCTCTCTTTCTCTTCTTTTTAAAATACAGCCACTCTTGAAGATCTACAGAGCAGTTTTTGACACTACTTTATCTGTAGACTGTAAACCAGGTCCGAATGAAGGAGTTTTGCTGAGTTGAGTTGAATTGAGTAGACTTGAACTTGGTTTTGCTTTTACTTTTACTTTTGCATGCTCATGGACTTCGATT
>JABASP010002893.1:0-17062 GCA_019776565.1 Sminthurinus signatus | reverse complement strand
GAGTAATAGCCATTTCTCTTAGCCAGAGTAATAGCCATTTCTCTTAGCCAGAGTAATAGCCATTTCTCTTAGCCAGAGTAATAGCCATTTCTCTTAGCCAGAGTAATAGCCATTAAAGCTAGAGCGTGACACACGGAATGACGCCTTCGGATACGGATTTTATAGAAGGTTGATATATCTTCATACTAACCAAACAATGGACTTTTGCTGCTTGTTTTAAAATCGCAACGTTAAAACTCTTTGTTTGAGCATACATACACAATACACAGCACATATAACCAATAGATTTTCCCATGATTATTGTAATACTACTTTTACTATTGATTGCGTAAAAGCTTTCAGAGCATTTATTAACTTTGAATTCAATATAATTCTGATGATACATTAATAAAGTATAGGGATTTTTTTACACTTGCTACTTGCTAACTTGCATGACATAACACACGTAACACGTACATATGTAGTTGGATACGTAGATCGTATCACGGATACATCATATTTATGCGTATTCGTGAATAAGTAACTGCAGGTTTTTTGCAGTTTTTAGTTTTTACGACTGCTTACAAATGTACGTATGTACATGTAGATATACATATATTGAACATTTGTACTTACGTCAAAGGTTTCTTTTTTTCTGCAACTTCCAATGTCTTCTTTCATACGTAGTACATAGTAAGCTGTATTAAAATTTTACAGTGAACGTAAAATAAAAATAAAAATCACTGAACCAGGGATAATTTTTACTTAAAATTACTGGCTATTTTACCATGTAAGTCATTTAGTCTAGTTCTAATTTTGTTTACAAATATCTATTATACAGAGTACAGAGTTCAAGTTTGGATATACAGAATACAGAGGCTTTGAATTTTTCAAAGTATTCTGAGCATAGAACAGAATTCAAGCGCATATTACAAAACAAGTTCAAAATCTAAGATTTGTAATTTGTAGTCTGTAGTGTCTAGTCAATAAGTATGAAATTCAATGTGATTACAAATCACTGATTATTGTAGTAATACTTAGTAATTAATGACGCTGTGATTTTTGACACACGTGACATTGTGATTTTAGTGACAGTATTTAGATTTTTGAAGCAATGCTTTTATTATTTTTGTTGAATTGTACATTTATGTACACAGTAAATTAAGTTGTTAGTTGTTGTCTTTTTTATAAGAAAAAACCCCTGTTTAAACTGGATTTAAAGCAATATGAAAAAATGGGAGGCAAAACATTTCATAGTAAATCCTGAAACAAAACTTAATAATAAATGACAGATCGTAAAAGTTTTTACTAATGATGTACATAAGTAGTCTAATTTAGAGCATAAAGTATAAACTATATTCATGTAAATAACCATGTTCTTTATTTTATTTACAGAAAATAAGCTGACTGGGATTCATTGTAACCTGAGAAGAGCAATATTAATAATAAACATAGTTTAATTGAGCGACAAGTTTTTTCTAAACAAAGTTCAAACAAAGTTCCTATATTATTGATTTGCTGGCAAAATAAATTTTATCTTCACATTATAAATTGTTATTGCTCTCTCTTTCTCTCGCTCCAACTGACTGTATTAACTATTAACTACACGACTGAACTAACCACATCATTCTAAGACGTAAAATAGTTATGGGTCAAAATAATTCTAATGATGATGATGACAAAAAAAGATCCAGGAATGGAAACAATAACTTGACACAAGTATCTCGCCCACATAATTTATCCATTTGGTTAAGGCTTTACATTTACGGTCTTCATGGATATTTTATAGAGTAAGGGATTTTTCTTAATTTTTTAGCAAAAAATTCAATAATTTGACATGAACCTTGATGAATTCTATAAGTTACTAATTTATATATTTTATTTTATTCCCAGGGTCGGATTTACGGCTATTTTTGACTTTATTTTTTCTATTTCCAAAGACTGGAAGTTAATCGGTACGTTTTCACACACAAATTATAATGTATGGTGCAAAGTAATAGGCAAAGTGTGTACATCAATGTTCAAAATATGTTTTACTGTTGACTGTTTCAATTTTTTTAATCCTACAAAATTAAAGGACAATCCAGTATTTGGTCATTTATAATTTTTGGAACATACGGAATCGTTCAAGAAAAACTGTCAGGTATAGGAATTATAAATATTCATACATGTATACCTTTTAGTACCATTAAAACTCCACAGCACAAAATCCATATTATTCACTGTCCTTACTTACATGAGACCATTGACAATTATTTGTAATACTATGCTTTGTTTTTATTTTGATTTACAAAACAATTAATAGTATATTTGCGAAAAAATCGGGTGCCTACGTTAGTTCGTGGACTCATTTATCTTCTAACAACATACTTTTGGGAGTACACGAGTGGAACTTTACTTACTATTTTCGGGGCATGCCCATGGGATTACAAGTTCGTTTAAATTTATTAACAAACTAAAATAAAAAATGTCCTAAAATTATTGCTTGAAGTTGAAGTAAATGAATATTAATTTATTTGTTTACTATTTACTACCTATTTTATCTAGAGAGTTTCAGTACAACCTCCACTCCTTGATAACATTAGAATACGCACCATTCTGGTACCTTACTTTTGCCAAAAACATTAATACTTGCTCTATACTTATAATTTCTCATATTAATTGATACGTCTTCATTTCACTATACTAAAAAATGTATTTAAAATCATAAACTGAAACTCTTATTTACAGGTTAACTGGAGCTTTAATATCAGAAAGAATACTTATGGGACGATTGGAGCAGCTTCAATGGGTAGAAGACGGCAGTTTAAAAGAAGATGGGAAAAAAGTTAAAACTAAATGAAAGAGCTAATATCTTACCAAAGACTTAATAATCTCAGTTCATGTATACATACATATGAAGAAGAATACATGACATTATACCAAAAACACGGGTGACTACATATAAGTAGTTAGTAGTTTTGTCTTCAATCTTCAACCTTATCAACACCACCAAACAAATATGAATATCTCCAAAATCTCAAGAGGTATTATAGGTTATCATAATTTTAAAACTAGAATTAATAGAGCCTAATGATAGTGAAACTACTACTACATAATACATTCTCAATTAACTTTGAAGACTTAAATTCCTAGCGATAGTATTTCGTACATAGAAAAACACAACATTTACATAAAATATATACTCGAGTAAATTATGTGTTATTTACCTCCATTTTCAATAATAACATAACATATACGTCGAATATGTAATGAGGAATAATTTTAGGACTACAGAGCAAAGAAGTTCTTTCTCTTCATTTGCCTCATTAATTAAATATCAGCAATAGTTGATCATTTATTTTTATTTTTAATCTTTAATGACGGTGAACTTTCCAGAACTATTTTTTATTCTTTGATTCGTATATGTACAAATGCAGAGTTTATTGGCATATTGTTCATGTACATGAAACAGATTTTCCAAGATAGAGAACCTCTTATTTAAATAACTAGTTTAATGAAAAAAAATGAACCAGAGTTTCAATTCAGTCAACTTCTAATTCGCCTTTGACGTAAAAAAAAATCTTCCTTGAGAATACCTTGAAACTGGAAACCTAGAATGTGAATCTTTAATAACTGATCTAGTGCCCTTAAACTTGAAAGTATTATTGCCAGTATAATATGAAATTTGCTCGATATAATTTGTAAAGGTTAGAAATCCTCACTGTTTTGTAAAATACTGGACAGTATATTTTATAATACTATAGTATAATATATAAGTATAGATTAGCCAAATATTCCTGCAAATAATCGAGTTATTCAAAGTAATAATAATGATTCTGCATGTATTAGATATGCGGGTAGCTATCATGTCTATTACAATACATTAAACTATAGAACTTAAATAATACTCAAATAATACGTTATTGTATAATATAGTATCTGAATTTTATATCAGATTAGAAGAAAAAGTAAATGATACATGATAATGTACACACTACACACTATTCCATTACAAGACACACGGCAACTCTTTACAAGAGACAAGTTCACACTATAGATTTTCTTAAATGATACAAAAGTTACATTCTTCATTTCAATCATTTAATGTAAATTTTCAAGTAATCATTGCAAACTATTACACATTGAATGTTACCTTTTGCTTTGAAAAATATAATTATTAGATTGTTAAATCCAAGAGTCTCTCAATGATATGAGCAGAAAATCAATCATACGATTTAATTTATTTATGCACGTGCTATTAGTTTTATGTACACCATCGTCTCATTGTAATGAGATCGTGTGTGTCTCATGTTATTTAAAAGTATTAATTTTATGAAATCGAGGCGATTCCAAAAAGAAAACCTAACGCGATTTTATACAAAATATTTTAGTATTTCTATGTGTCTACACTGTACACACATATAATGTTATTGTAGCGTTAATATATATTGGCAATCTTGGTCTCTATTCTCTATTGTATTTTTACATACTTTTAATATGTACATGATTTTAATGTATTTTATAATATTGTGATATTCAATTTTATTGTGATTCGGCGAATAGGTTTTATTTCTTTGAAATCTAAAACAGAGCAATGTAAATAATATTATACATGTTAAATATATACTCAAGTTAGTATTATTTATGAGGTATAGGCTATACCTATAGAATATATTATAAAACAATATGTATACTTGCGATATATACGTAAATACAGTATTGAAAGCGTTTTATTGATAATGATTAATAAGGCTTGTTTATTCAGAAGGAAATCGGTATTAATTAATTTTAATGTTTATTGGTACAACTATAAATTAGACATGTTATATTGCAATACTACAATCTACAATATAAAAAATGTTAAATCAAGTTGTCGCACATTGGCTCATAATAATATTTTATATTTTATCTAAGTACCTCTCATGTCATTCGTATTGAAACTGCATGGGCGGTGTTGTTACCTTCACATATTATACTACATACTTCGTTTTTAGTACACGTACAAATCGCAACTTTTATCTATGTTATTATTCCTAAAATATAAAATGTATTGTTAAAATCGAGAGTTACTCCATTCAATAATTGTCACTGACAAAGTATTTAATTATGATGAATAAATCTTGTTGTTGTTTTTAATGATTATTCATGATAATTCTTGTTTTCTGTAACATTCCAATTGATTTTCAAATAACCCTTGGTAGCGATATTACGGATAAAGAAACATCTATATTATTAGCTTCTTGCATTTCTAGATCATTCGTTTTTAAATACTGGAGTTTATTCTGTATTGTGTCCTTTATGTAGAAAGAAATTTACTTTATTTAGTGCTATAACAGTATAACTAGAATACGGTAGGAAAAATCCAAATTCATATAATATACATCAGTATACTAATTTACAAGACAATGTATTACTTTTACATTGTAGATGAATAACCTTTTGCGTATGAAGCCTTTCATTAAAAAGAGCATCCAACAACTTTTTTCAGACAAAGCGTAAATTTTCCGTGGAAAGTGGAAACAGATAGACAGTCCGGTATTCTTTTTGAAAAGGAAGCAATAAATTATAAGTCGATTTGTTATACCATATCA
Organism: Sminthurinus signatus; assembly: GCA_019776565.1. Taxonomy (NCBI): domain Eukaryota; kingdom Metazoa; phylum Arthropoda; class Collembola; order Symphypleona; family Katiannidae; genus Sminthurinus; species Sminthurinus signatus. The sequence continues at coordinate 11,510 of JABASP010002893.1, read as the reverse complement.
CCACAAACAAAATTTTACACCATAAGCACATATATGTACCAGCCAACTGCACAATGCACAATGCACAACCGTTCCTCTTCTGTTGTTGTTTCTGTCTTTCGATTAATTACACGTGTCTATTTACTATTTACTCCTTTGTACTTTGTACTCATCTCTTCAAATATTCTTTGCTTTACAAAAACCAACATTTAACACATTCACACAGTACAAAAAAAAATCCAAAGGATAAAAAAGTTTTCCTATGGACTTTTACTCATTGCACCAAGTCATTAGTATTTAGTTTGTAATATAAGAATAAAAGGATTCGTAAACTAATATTGTTATCTAAAAAGCGGCGACGTGTATATTTACACTACACCTGAAACTTAAAGAAGGAGATTATTTTAGAATTTTAACATCGAGGTTGAGTGAAAGTGGACTATTTTACGTTTACGTTTCTTGTGTAAAAATGCCAGCAAGAACTTTAACAATGTTGTATAATTCTACAAAAGACATTTATTTGGTATCGCATTCAATTATTCTACAAGCCGATTTTCAAAGATGAAGTCTGTGGTTCATATCAATTATCAATACATTTATCATTTATCTAAAGTTTATCAGCGCGGAAGATTTTTTTTTCTTATTTTTTATCAAGCATTGTTTTTCCTTACTGAACTTCAGAATTCGTGTTTATTACGTATTGTAGATTGTGTAAAAAATAAAATGATGATCATGATGATTTATTTGATCACGATGTAACTTTAGCTTAATTCCTTTCCAGTAAACTGCTCATTGATTTCCTTTGAAGGCGAATTACGTAGTAAAGAATTACTGCTGGCTATCAATGATCAATAATACATGTACCATGTATACCGTTTTTACAATGTCTTTTTAATGGATTATTAATGCCTACAAACTACAAAAGTCAGAATTCAGAATAGCTAAAATTGATTGATTGTACAAAAACTGTGAAATCTCTTCAATTTCAGAGCTCTATTGACTTGTCTGTAAACTACACAAGCGATAAAATAATAGAATTGTGATCATTGATGTCCAATGACACATTTACGATTCTCAAGTAGACCACACATGCATGTACCTCAACTTTTCATAAGTATAATTTACAACTTACAATCGGAAATATATCAAGTGTCGATTGTCGACTGTCAATGAGTTGAAAACTAAAGCTATAGGATTTAATTAATTATACCGGTGGTCTTGGGTGGTGATTCAAAATTCAAAATGAATCCAGTGTGAAATGACATGGTTAATTTACAACAGCTCGCCTTTCCTCCTTTTTAATTCTGGATTTTGGACAACTTTGGATAAAGTTAGCTTAACTGTAGAAAAATATACATGTCTTTTAAATTGTACATTGAACTGGACTTTAATTTTTACAAAAACAAACAACAAACAACCGCAGAAAAATCCTAGAATCCCAGAATGGATTTGCTATGGACTTGAAGCTAATGCATCAAAATGAATAGTTCTAGCTAATAGTAGCTAGTTTGATATATTACATAGCAGAGCAAATGTATTCTGTTTCTCATCCAACTTTCAACGAAAATGGGTGGCTTTTTTTTGCATGCAAAAAAACAAGAGACACCCAAAAGGCAATGAAATGAGATAATTGCCGATGTATTGAAGATTTATGAGTTCTATTAATGAATTAAACCATGCATAGAGCCTGCTGTAGAGTCTTCATGTAAAAAAATATGTAGAAGAAGAGGGAAGAAAGGCAGAAGATGAACTAATAATTCTTTCTTTGCCTCGGAGGCAGCTTTATCACGTCATGTGTTGTCAGTGAGAAAGAAAAAAGTATAGAAGAGCAAGAGTTGTTCATACAATATGTAACTATACAAACTACAAACTACACATGAACAGTGAAAAGATGAAAAGGAAATACAACACAGTGTGATTACTATAGACTGTATTATACACTAAATCTAGTCATACTGTATACAGTATAGTAGAGTAAAACTGAAATGACCATCACATTCATTTGAGGTTTGAGGATCTAAAATTTGTATTTAGAAGTTTTGTCGATCATCATATGTACAATATACAGAATACAGATTTATGTATATGAAGGGATTTTTCTCTTCAAATCCTCTCATAAACAATCCTATACACACTTTTTGTATTTCGTATAACAGAACATAATATAGTTTATATTTTACATAAACTTGAGTTGAAAGAAGAGTGTTCTATAGTCTATAGTTTACCTGTCTATACGTGTTTTTTCTCGCTGGGTGATGTTAGATGTTACGTTCCTGTGTCTTAAGTATTGTATTTTGTGTATGCACAGTACACAGGGTACAGGACCAGACAGGAAGAACTCCTTTTTCTATTTAGTTTTTGCGGGTGGCATGTACATTATACATTGTACATTTTGTAAGTATCTACGTAATCGTGTAAACGATACTTGGGTGTCAAAACTTGTAATAATGGAGGCTCAAACTCATCATTAGAGTGGACAATGTAATTAAATTAAATGGGAGTTACGACATAAATCACTTTTTCCCTTACTTTTTTAAAACAGAGTCCCTATTTGAGGTTTGAGGTCACCGGCATCTTTTGATCTTGGAAATGTTGGAGGTAGAAAACACAACATAATAAACATCAACATCAACATATTACCACATATTACCGAGTACCGAGTACAGAGAGCAGAGATGAAGTAGTAGTATAACCCTTTTTTGATGACTTTGCTCACAAAGTTTTCTCTTTCATCTCCTTTACAACTTTGAATAACTGAATTATACACACCACGTAAAATACTATGTACAATGTATAAAGTAAAAATCTATGCATGCCTACAAGTATGTAAAGTTCTTCATTATACTTTACCTAGGAATATTATATACACTCGTGTTACAAAGAAGATGAAGAAGAAGGAGAAAAAAAACATAACATAACATAACAAAGTGTGTGCAGTCTCACACTATGCATAAAAATAACAATAACAATATTAATACGGCAGTTATACATTATACAACAATACAATATTTCTGAGCCTCTTTCTTCCATCTTGGAAATGGCATGTTTCATGTTTCGGTCTCAACAACAACAACAGCAACAAGAAAACTATTCTCTTTTCATGAGCCATCAAAATTACTTTTCTTGCATCACAATGAGCTTTTATATCATCTTTACACCTTCCCATTCCCCTACTACCACAAGAACCGCCATCATCATCATCATCATCATCATCATGAGTATAATTACTCCACTGGCTACCTTCCACTTCTCAACACTATTATCATCACCAAATTGCACATGTGTACATGCATCAACTTTTTTTAAAAGTGTTCCAAACTACATAAAATATTATGTAATATGTAATATTCTATAGTTTTTACATGAGCGTACTTACTGTAAAATCTCCTCACTCCTTCTTTATTATACATTATACACCTACAAAAAAATGAAAGGTTGAACAATGTAAACAGAAGACGGTCCTTCAAAAGACTTGAGTTAATGCTTATTTTAAACCTCTTTCATGTTATTGCTGTTAATTGTTATACAATGTACAGTAATGGTTATTAGTATTAGTATTTTATTATTATTTGCATGTTTAGCATATCCCTTGATTTTTACGATGATACTTTTAGTTTTCAAGATGAAAGTTTATTTTATTTTTAAAATGCCGACTCTGAACATTGAACATGAAGAAATTATATTTCTAAATACTTTTATAACGTCCATGTTATTAGTTACCCATTAATTTTCCCCATTCCTTTACAAAGATAGGTGTAAATTCTATCAGAAGCTACAAGAGGGAGTTGACATGATTCTCTTTTTACAATCGGATACTTGAATCTTGAAATATCAGTTTTGAGTTTCTAATACAAGATACAAGTAAAATCGGATAATAAAAGGTCTATTTTATTTTTATTTACTACATTTAAAAAGAGATTGTTCAAACACAAGAAGTGAAAAAAGAAAAAGAAAAACCAACACTAAAAAAATTGAGCCCACCATTTCGAATTATAAATAAATACAAATTGACCATTCAAATCAAATTAACGCCTGTAGTACACGAAGGCGATTTACAATTTACAGTTTACTAGTTGTGTAATTTCATTGTTTCCCTTTTTTGTATGCTTACGTACATACCCACACACATACACATTCTGACATTTCTTGTCTTGCTAGCTACTATGTAGGGTTGGTGGTTGGTGGTGGACAACCCGCTACCCCTGAACGAATTTTAAGGAGCGAGAAAGAACAACAATGGATATGAGATATGAATACTACAGTGTTTCTTTAGGTAAAGTAAGAGCATCATATACTTGAAAGTTTCTTTTCATTTGTACCCGTCAAGAAATTAGATAAAACTTCTCTCTCTAAACTCTCTTTCTATCTTTCCTTCTAATTTCTTTATAATAACTCTACACAGATTAAGAATGAAGTATTCTCATCAGGAGACGCATGCAGTGAAACGCCAGTCTCTCTCGAGCTGCCAGTTAGGCTAAAGGTCATGTGCACGCATTATGTATTATGTAATAGGTAATACAAAATACAGGTACTTTTTGGATATGTGTATCCACAAATGACACACATATCATATACACAAACGTACATTGTACATTGTAGGGATACCATGAAAATTCTACATATGAGAATTACACAAGTAACGTTGGAATATGCACTTATTTATATAAAACATTACAAGTGGAAATAATGATACTAATACTAATACGAATATCTAATATAATATATTTGAAATAGAAAAGCCAGTAGCTTTCTGTAGAAGATGTTTAATGGACCACCTGGATAGCACGCCCATTATAAGAAGAGTATCTTGTCAGCAAAGAAAAAAAAAATAAACTCTAGAATTTTTCTTGTCCAAAGTCCGAAGCCAATAGAGTATTGTCAAAGACTCCTCATATCAGCAAGATTCTGCCATTTCCATACTTGATACATGTACATTGTACAATGTATAATATTTCCTCTCTTTTCTGTTGTTTCTCCATGAACAGTTTATAATCCTTCCCAGTCTACACTGTACACTCTACACTCTACAGTCTATATGAACTATGAATCTCTCTCCTCTTCATTCCAATTCATGAATTCATTTCAAGGGCTCACAAATCAAATACTGGTGAACTTGCTAGGCCCCATGTGAGTTTTGGATTTATTGCACTTGCACTTGCTCCTTGTACTTTTACTTTACTCTTTACTCTGTCCTATTATCTATTATTCTTGGCAGACTGTGTTACTTGTAAAGTGCCATTACATCCTGGAGCTATCTCCATGAAAAATACTTGATACTTGTATTAACGTTTAACATTTAACGTACACTTGTAATTTGTATATTTTTTCAAGACGTTTGCTTATATAGATTATATATGCACGTATGTATGTATCTTGTACACAGTCATAACTAATCGTTCCATGACGTTTCAACATTCAACAGCGTATTACTTTCTCTCTTCTCCCAATCCAGTCCATAGTACATAGTCATTTATTATGTAAGTTTATATAATTTAGAAAAACAGAATACGGAATACGGAATACATCCAATAATTTAAATTCATGTTTTCCCCGTTTAAATATCAGTTTAAATCATATCTACAGCCTATTATTTTACTTGAAAACCTACCGACCAATAGAAAACCAACTACCGACTTTGACTTTCCACCCAAGTCAAATGATGAATTGCAGTTGACAGAAATTTAGCTAATGGTAATACTGAGATTTAGATTGGAAACGTGAGGCATATTTTATAGATTTTACACTTATTTTCTAGTTTCAAAATAATTACTGTCAAAAGTCAAAATTTGACAACACTAGTAAAATACGGGAACTGACGTAGAGAAAAAGATGGATAAGCCGCAAAAATGGCATGTTTTAGGCAGTGAAATCAACTAAGTTCCATTTTTTACACGTTCAAAGTACAGTAAATGGTAACGTATAATTTTTTAGTGGATAATATAATACTGTAGATTGTAGATGCGTCAGTTCATTTTCCAATTGTTTTGATGACATACATTATGAATTGTACAGTGTACAGAGTTTTAGTAAATTCATGAAGATGATGAGTATTAAATGCGACAGGATTGTACAAATATACAAAATACAAATGTATTATAATTATTATGAAAGGTATTAGAAATGTGCCTTGTTTATGACTTATGACATGTATGCATAATATAGTAGTTGAGACTTGGGAGTCTCTTCTCTTCTCTGTTGTTGATTATAATTTGATATTATAATAAATTACACGGAAAATCTTTTAACTGACACAATGGGATAAATAAAGAGTAGTGCTAGTGGAGAGTTGAGAGTCAAGAAGTAGCCTGTAGCTTCTTCTGTTCACTATGCAAAATGACAAGTTGAAAAATTTAAATCCGATTTACACATCTTCCTTGCATACTAAATACCTCAAATCTTCACACGAAGCTCCTGGATTTTTCACGCCATCACCAATCAACATCATCGTACATTGCACATTGTACATGGTAGACGGACGATAAGTGCATTTCATCTACAGATTCTACAGTCTAAAGTCTACAGGTCACATTACTCATACAGCATACATCATACACAGTCCGACAAACTCCGGCTCTAATAAAATCCTCTCAACTCTCATCCTTTGCAATTTTCCCTCTGACTTGCCTTGTCATTACATCATCCCACAATTCAAATCCACAAGATGATGATGCTTGTCATTTGCAAATGCCTACTGAAAGGATCTACAATCTACAAGCATTTTGTATTTTGTAGGCATGTAATATATTATGTATTCCTCATCTCTTATTCTCTCTCTCATGTTGTAGTTACATCAGGAAACAAATTACAGAACACTCATAAATGGAATTAGTCAAAAATACAGATATGATTATATATACTCTTTTGAACGTCAGAATCCAGTAGCATACTTACATCATAACTCATAACCATCAGATTTTAAATGAATACATGTGTATCGTGTATGTTGTATGTAAGTTGAAAAATAAACCAAAATGAACATTACAAAGTTTTACTTGTTATTACCAATAATAATAATAATCATAATGCATCTATTTTCTACTATTGTTTAGATTTCAAAAGTTGAAGCATGACGCATGAACTAAACTAACATGTATTTTCTAGCAAAATTATACATCAGAAATTTGTATTTCAATTGTCGAAACCGCGTCAGTAAAATCAAGTTACAATTCCTATAGTCTAAAAATTATACATTAGTTGATTAGAACATTTTATGTGTAGTTGAGGATGTAAAATTTGACTGTCTAAAATTTCTGTTTCACAAAATGTCACTCCCACACTCCGCTATGTACACTCGATGGTCGATGGTAGACCAAACTAGAGAAATTATGAATTCAATTAATGCTAATTCTAAAACGCTAAAATCCTATATATTCTCCATTCCACTAGCGACTAGTCTAAACTACACTGGATTTTGTACACACTTCCAAATCAAAACTAGAGAGATGATGGATAAAAGTGAAAGAGAGAGAAAGACAGAGAGGAGACGCGTGGAACAGCTGTCTCTTTCTCTATCTCTATTTTGTCTCATATCATCTATATCATTCAACCTCTTTTCCATACTGTCACTCAAAGCTCACGTCAACTACTCTTCAAAGCCATTATTAGTCAAAGCTTTACTTGTACAATTGTGCTATTTACTATTTACCATTTACATTCTACATACGGGTCCAAAGTTAGTCGCATTATCTGTGTATTACGTAAATAAACCATGGAAAAAGAGGAAGATCAACCGAGAGAGAAATGGAACAAAGTTTCATCCGTATTACATAAATTTGAATATTATAACCGGAGAATAATAATAATACAACACAATGTGGTGCAATTGAATCTGATACAGAAGGATGGAAGGAAGGAATAATAATTTACAGTTTCATAGCAACTTAAAACACAATGATATGTATTCATATAAAATTTATGTTACAATAGCAGTAGTAATAATAATAATAATAATAATACAAATACTGACGCTCAACTTTTGTCTATTCATATACACATACAGTTGTAGTTGTACCCACTCTCATCATTCTCGTAATCTCTTGTGGCTTTAGCCTTTCCACTTTCTACCGTATTAGTATCAAATCTAATGTAATTTGAAAGTATTAGACAGTCAACTCCTGGGAGAATCTTCTTTTCAAGTAACTGATGTAACCACATTAAATACGTTTCATACAAAATACATATCTTTCATGTAGATCTCGAATACTTTAAACAATATGATGTAGAAAAGTAACAAGTAACAACTTCTAAGCTGACTGTACACTGTACAATGTACAAAGAAGCTTTCTCATCACCACATCAAAATGAAAAAAAAGAAGGAAGAAAACAAGTTGAAAGTTAAAAGTGTCATGAATTGTGAAATCCAGCTTGTAACTTTTTATATTTTTTCTAATAGTTTAGCTTGTTAAGTTGTCACACCCTGGATTCTTGTTCTTATTATTTCTTATCCTCTGTCCCCTCATAAAACCTTTCATTTATCCCATAAGCACTCCTTCAACTTTCCATAATTATGAAGCAAACGTAATACACAGATACTACATACTAGATATCTGATTTTGGTGACGTTTTTCAAAATCCTTATTCTGATTCTGAATGAGCTAATAAAATTTTGAATTTGTAAATTATTTTTTCTCCTGCTCGCTCTTTAGTTTTTAATGTGCAAAATCTTCAAACAAAAACAATATTTAAAAAAGATAAATTAAACCAGTTTCGTTTACGAATTTATCAGATCATTTACAATAAAAACAGCCTTGATTTTCATCTTTTGAATCCAATTTTCAAGTATTTCCATAAAAAATTAGAAAATTAATTATTATGAAAAGATAGCAAACGCTGTAGCTCTGTAGCATAAAAATTCAAATTTAAATAATTTTTTAAAATTTTTAAACCCCAAACTCGTGTCTCGTTTTAAAATGAAAAAGTAAACATTTAAACAAGAATTAGGGAATGGAATTAACCCTGCATAAAAAAATTCCACACTCGGCAACGTCATTTAAAAATGTATTTTTTGGAGGTCCACTCACTTGAGTTTTCCCTACTTTCATGCTGCAGACAACAGACAACTCACCCTAAAACCGACGACATAAAGTCGGATAGAGGAATGACAAGACTTCAACTAGTTAGTCAAATCAAAAATCAAAGTCATGTGCACATAAATAAGTACATAGTACATCCAATATACAAAATACAACTGCTACAATGCGCTGGAGTCAGCCATAAGACATAAGCCAAAACACCAAATAAAACCACCACTTTCAACTGCCAACAGCAGCCGCAGCCGAAGCCGTAGTGGACTAAACAAAAAGACTAAACAGAAGTTTACAAAAGTATTGTAAATTGTAAAAAGGCAATCCGTCAATTCATAAAACACTATCTGTCAGTCGCTCTTCTGTATCTTTCAGGGTTGAAGAATGAACAAATATGGAGCTTATACTATGTACAAAAGAGTGAACTGGTACATGGTTAATGTTTATTTATACATACATGCATGCACAAAAGTATTCCAAAAAGCTGGATGATGGATATCGACTTACATGGAATACATAGACATGGAACATGGAGTAGGAAAAAAGAGGATGAACCATATGACACACATGATGTATGTGCATCGATAGTACATAGTATTAGTAGATGGATGCTTGTCTTTCTTTGTAAAAGTATTTTGTGTTTTGTATTTGCGTCGGGTTCTTGTTTATTTAAATACGTAAAGTGTGCCATATTTGAAGTTTAGCCGATGCCGATGCTACAAAATACTAGATATTCTATACACTTCACATTACACATTACACATGTACACTATGAACTTTGTGCACTGTACACTGTATACTGTAACTTGTATCGCCGTCTTTTTTCCATTTTCAAAGTTGTGACGAAAGCTTTGCCTTTTCACCCAGCCCTTTTCACATTTAATCCACACACGTCAAAACATTTCTGTGAGGGTCTCCTCTTGGTCTGTATTTGTTTTCTTTGGAATTTGAAGTTTGGAATATATATGAATTTTTAAAATGTAAAGCTCTACAAAATATACGTGATATATTATACATAAATCTATCAATGTGAATATCTGTGGTTCTTTGCTGATATGACCACAACTAAACGGTTTCCGACAACTTTTTTTTTAATTTTAACGGTCTCAGAATATCTTCAAATCGAGGGACATACAATAGTTTTTAACGTATAGTTCTTTCCGTGTTCAATGACCTGTTTTACCAAATGCGCTTTGATTTAATTATTCACATCTTTATCAAAAATTATATTTGACAATGATGAAAATTGAATTTTCAAATGAGTGTAAAAACTGTAACAGTTTTTTGAAACTTGAAGCTTTACTGTGATATTAATATCGTTAATATTTAAGATGTGGTTTAGTTGAAAGTTGAGGATAAAATCCATCTCTCTTTTGTCTGCTGTTGTCTGTTGTGCGGTTGGTAGTACTTGGTGGGTGAGGCAAGGAAAGGCTTTAGTCGCCGCAACAATGTGCAAGACATAACATTGACAAATGTTAAAAAGTATCTGTCCAAGGAAGAAGAATTTAAGTGAACTCACATGCACCATCAACCATAAACAAAATACAAAATACATACAGATATTATGATCATAGATGAAATGTACGGTATTATAAACAGAGTCACAAAACAGATACCAGAGTGTGGATACTTTCAGCTTAGGAATATGATACACCCTCAAAAAGATACTTAAGAGTGTGAATATTCCCTTATGTATTTCTATTACTTGTAAAATGTTAAATGTAAACTTCTGTGTATTTCTTCTTCTTCTTCTTCTTCTTTTTCTAGATATGAATTTTCTCTTTTCTTTAGATTTAGAAAAAAAAGATAAAGCATTGACTCTTTTTTTATGTGTACCGAGTACCGAGATGGGTGGTTTCAAGCTTTTATAACAAATACAATACAGATACAAAATAAGCTCTCTTGGTCGTAGACGCACACACAGACACAAACACAAACAAATCATAGTTTGTCTGTCCATAAGTAACCACAGGATAAAAGACAAGTAATATGATTACTTATGTAAAATCTACAATATACAATGCTCAATGTACACGGTGACCTGACAACTTTGCATAGTTTTATACATATTATTATCAATTCTAACTAAAACCAAAACCAACTGTAGGCCACATACACAGGGCATCATAGTTCAAAAGAAGACGGTCATGTTGTTGAAAAAATACATTTATTTTGTCCAAAGATGGATATATTTTATATTGTATTATATTGTAATATCTTTTCTTCAGTCCTCAGTGCAAGAATTCTGTCCTTTCCTCATAAATCCTTTATTGTAAATTTTTTTAAGCTCTTAAACGTAATCGAAAGCATGCGGGATCTGCATGATATCACTGTATATAATATAATATAGTATATTACTGGATATATTTCACATAGTGGAAATCACACTCATATTTTTCCACGCATTCGGGCAAAGAAAATATACAAAATACAAAATACATAAATAAAAAGGCGGCTGTCAGTAGTCAAAACAATAATTGTTTGTTGGCACTTTAAGAAGCTTTTTTT
>JABASP010002892.1:0-17066 GCA_019776565.1 Sminthurinus signatus | reverse complement strand
CTCACCACATAAAAATCCTGAATACTTGCACTTTTCACTTTTCTCAGCAAAACCATACATGTAATTTGTATATTATAATTTGTAATTGTCAAAGCTCAAAGGTACAATCAAGAATTAGGAGAACGTAGTACGAGTTCTTACGCAAGACAAAATGTGTGTGCGTTTGTTTATTTGTGCAGAAAAACACTAAAGTCTCCCATGCCATGTGATCTCAGGTCTGAGAGTAGAGCGGTCAAAAGAAGAAGAAAAACATTCACTTTATCAGACATAAGACATAACAGCAAACTACACAAATGCTTAGAGCACAAAGAATAACAACAATCGTGCCAATAAGGCTGTTATATGGAAAGTATTTGAGCATTCTACATACTTGTATATGTCATATGAGAATACATGAATTATATGTTATATGTACATTATGTGCGTAAAGTTAGTGAGTGGAACTATTATCAAAAAATTTGGAGAATAGAGGGTGTCTGGCTTTCATATTATGCAGAATTTATCTCTATACACAATGTACAATGTACATACATGTAGTTTTCAATGTCTGCTATGCATTTTGGATTGAAAGGCAAAAAAATGGGAATACATATCTGTATAATGTGTACAATGAGGTTTAACATTTAACAGCTGATGGTAAAAAGTAAAAAAACAATCATCGTGTGTGTGTGGATTTGGTAGCATGACATGTGTGTGCGCATTTTATGCATGTTGTTTGGAGGAGTGGATAGAAATCAAGGCGAAGTTTAGCAAGTTGCGACAGAGTGTAAAAGATTACTATTGCGTAGTCTCGAGCACTGATTGAGAGATTTGCCAATGAACGTGAAAGTGAATTGTGCTGATAGTCAAAAAATATTAACAAGTTCAAGATTATGCAACAAGTCTTGTTTTAGGAGCTTTATACAATTAAAATGAATGGGACTAGTATTGGATTTTACATGAAAAAGCATTGTCACGACTCATCTATGTACTATGTGTGAGTATGAGTATGACACCAAAAGAAAAAAAAGAATGAGGTACGAATTGACATTTTCAACTGCACTCAATCTACGCATGTTGTTGTTATTGTTTGTTTTTTTCGAAAATGTAGAACATTATTTGGATCATTGAGTTGTTATTTGTTAAATGTTATATATCACACATGGACAATGTACAATGCCATGTTTTGTTGCACTTTATGATGTTTATAGTAGTCATACATTTCATTTTATTAGAATTGAGAATTGAGAGTTCTAGTATGTACATTATATATAATGCATACTGTACATATATAATGCATACTGTATATATATAATGCATACTGTACATACACTTTTAAGAAGAAACGTCTCACATGACTTGTAATACGTATTCCATCTTAACCAAAATTACTCATATGAGTCATGTTTTATTATGCTTTATGCTTTTACTCTTAATACATTTTATATTTATAGAGAACCTTAAACTTGATCTGATTTTTTTTATTTAACCTAGTACGGATGAACTACATACGCAATACTTTGGTGATAACTACATAAACATAGTAATTACATTATGTTGATTAGTCATCTCAAATTCATTGTTTTTTTTTAAATAATTTGATTCAACTTAGAATGTGCGTGAATTTACATAGACATAATATGTATTCAATTGTTTACTTACCCATCAATTCCACTATCCATTTATTATGTTTTTATTTTTTATAACCATAAATTACAGTATTATTCAGAGCTGTATCGAGGATCGAGATTGTTATAAGTTATGTATCATGTATATATAATGTTAGAGTAATATGTAGATGTTTTGCTTATTTAACATTTGCTACTGTCTACTTTCAATTTCAATCTGTATGTACTTTGTATACTGTATACTGTATTGAGATAAACTGATGAAGACGGTATTCTTTGTGAGAGGGATTATAAATCTAAATTATATGATTGGAACGAGTTTTTTGGTGCAAGTTTTTCATGTAACTGCATGTAGAATGATAAATATTGTGGATTGTAATTAGATTATTTATCTGCATACAAATTTTGTTTTGCTCATTGTTATACATCTTTGAATGGTACATGTATTACAATGTCAGCTAGCACGTTTTGTTTTGAACATTATAAATTATGTACTTATGATCATAAAAATACACAATGAAAAAACTGATGGTGATTACTAATCACTGATTAGTGATCAGAAAACTGGAAAAATAAAAAACCTTTTCTTTCTGCTTCAATTTTTTAAAAATTGATGTGTGTTTTTAAGGGAAAAATTGATACCTGGACGAGTATAGTCTTATCAAATTTAGTTAAATGTTTTTATCGGATTTCGGATAGAGAAGAACTCTCATTTCTTAGCAGCAACAACATGTCAACCTAGAAACTATACTTTGTTTTAAGAGTTTTAGTCCTCTTAAAATAATACATCAGTGTCTTAATCTTTGAGAAGTTTTGTCCTCATTCATTCATGCATTTTATAAACCTTAATGATATGAATACTGAAAATTGATGTATTGTATGTACTTTTAATTTTTATGCCGATTTAATATTTAAGTACACGAGTATTATAAAACGCAAGAAGTGAATTACAAAAAGGGCATCGTGTATCATGTGCAATAAATTTACTTAAATTTTACTTAATTTTTTGTTTTCATTAAGCGTTCATTTTCGTTGGGAGCTTGATTATTATTTACAATGCAATGAGTAAGCGGTTTTGTGGTCCAATGCATTTCAATAAGTTTTTCTGATCTTATTTATTGTTATATCATACATCATATGTGCATACAAAAGTCACGTGGATTGTGTAAACTACAAAGAAATTTTAAGTCGCACAAACAAGCAGAAGCAGAAATAATCCAACTTGTAGAAAACAACAATTTTGTAAATGAATTATGTTCACTGGAATTACCAGAAATTAAAAAAAACAAAGTACATACTCTACTGAATACTGAAAATGTTCCTGACTAGACCGACATATTTTGTGTGATATTATGCTAATAGCTAATACTTATTTAAACATTCAAAGTTTTTTGCTAATTTCATTCTATTACATGTATGATGTATGCTGCTCGAGTCTATACTTTGCCGTTTTGCATCCCTTTAATTGTCAAAAGCGTGAATTACAACAAGTGTGACTTGTGACTTGTGAGTAATACATTAAACATTAACACGTCCTCTTATTTTTACAAATGTAATGAAAGGTGAAAAAACGAAACAAAAAAGCACATTAATATTTAAGAAAGCATGTCCAGTGGAAAGTGGAATCTTATCTTTACATGTTTTCTGTATTTAAATAGATATATACATGTACAGAATACTTACATCATACATACATCAGATACATTCTCGCTTATATGTTTAAACTTCAGGTCTGTAGTTTTGGTGTAGAATTATATACAATAGAAGATAGAGATAGGCTAGAGCGACAAAATTATTAAAAAACAGTCATATTGAAATATTTTATTTATGTGTAATCTGTAATATACATATTTTGATGTCTGTAATTTCTACCATTCAAAAGCATACATTATTGTAGGTAACATAATACGTTTTACTAGGAGTAAATACGGACTACAGACAAAAACGTTTCTCGTATAGATATAGGTATTTATTGACTATATGGTTTATTCATGTAAAATAATAAGCCTAAAACAGTAAAACAAAAAAAAATCAGCCATATTAAAATCCATGTTAATTGCTACTGATATAATAACTGAAAAAGAATGCAAATGCACTATATTCAATATTCAATACTCAATGCGTTAGCATTATATGGAATAATATGAAAATCCAAAGTCCACCACTGTCACAAAAACAACAAGCACAATAAGGTGACTATATTGTTATAATATACGAAATTTGTATGGATATATTCCATAATGCAATTTTTCTGGGCAAGAATAAAGGACAATAACAACAACAACAATCTATAGCTAAATACATACAATGCATTGTGATAGTACCTCTCTTCACCAAGTACAAAGACGTACGTCTTGCTTGCTATGTCCACGTTGCTTTGCTTTGATATTTGATACTTGATGCTATCATGTGCATTTGTACGCTAATAAGTGAATAGCAATTTTGGGCCACATCGTCTCATGCAGAACCCTTACTCTTGACTCTTGGCCATGTCTTGACTATGCTGACTCAAAAGACTATTTCTATGATAGCTACAATGTTTTGGGAAGTCATTCGTCTTTCAGTTCGATTCGTGCTTACATCTAAAAAATAGTTGTCTCAGCCTAAGAATAATTCAGCTAAGAGATAAAAATTCAAAAACTGTAATAACTGTGTGATTTGAATTTTAGTATTGACTATTGACAAATTAGCATTTTCCAGCCCCCTTGCCTTAGGATCCTCCCCAAGTGAAAAAATTAAGAAAGGAACAGAAATCGTGATATTAGTGAACTAGTGACTCAGTTCAGTTCAGTTGTGTCGTGGAACTCAAACAGTAACGTCTCCTATTTGACATTTTATTCCATTATTTATTTTTTTCTACCTTTTTTATTTAACTTTTGACAAGAGAGGAAATTTAAGAGGATTTGTGTTAATGAAGACGCTGGAAATATTCCAATTTATTTAACCCAACACTTTTCAACTTTATCCATTTTCCATCGATTTCTACAATCTGTGGAAAACATCAACGAATTTAATAAATTTTTGTGAAAACCTCAGAAGCTACAAAAACAGGTAATCAACGTTCTTTTGTACTGTCTACTGTATTATTAAATCTGTGTATTTTGTTTCATTGGTTGAGTTGGCTGTTCTCTTGATTGTTGAGTGAGTGCAAGTAGTATAAGAAGCTGTGTGGAAGAGATGACCGTGAAGTGTTATGAAATATCAAGCAATTTATTTAAGCTTTGAAAATTCAAACAAGTGAAAATAACCACATGGAAAATAAGTTAGTAGGTAATTATTCTAAACTGATAAAGTAAAGGCAGTATGGTAGAATATGGTACGGTTTATGTTTAAAGGTCAAATGATCAAATAGCAAACAAATCGTAAACTGCTCAGTTGTATAGAAAAAAAGCAACCTTTAGACAAAAAGACGCGTCTATGTGCTATGTGTTACTTGTACCTTGTATCAATATGGAACATTTTGTACCTATCGTGCTGGAGAATTACACACCTACCTATACAGTGTATACTGCATACACAGTACACAGGTCTACAATTATTGTTTCCTCATTTATTGTTTACAAATCCAATCTACAAACCCAGTCATTGCATGGGAACGGATGACTTTTTCTAACACATAAATTTGTATTTTGTATAAAGTGAGGGATGCGTCAAACTGGTTTGTTTTTTTTTTCATCAAGAGACTTTGTAAGATATGCTTTGGATGGTCTCCTTCATCTCGAATCTCAAATTCGTATCAAACTGATAAATTTTTACCATAGCTGTAAAGGTTAACATTTTCAATAGCGTGCTCAAAAAAATTTTAGCAGTTGTTTTTTTATTTGAAGGTTAGCCACTCTATATTTCTTCCATGTTCAATGTATCTCATCCATACTATCTCTTTGTTTTTAAAATTATATGTTATACGAGATGACCATTTTATACTCTGTTTTGATATTTGATATTATATTCTCCATCATCTTTAAAAAAGTAGTAAACACAGGCTTACATAAACTATGTACTTTGTCCACTGTCCATAAAGCTATTTCAAATTTATACGGATAAATAAATAATAAACATAAAATGCAGTCTTCCGATTTATTGCAGTTTTGAATATCCAGCCTTGTTTTATGTATTCACTAGTATGTATCTTTGTTATGTCACAGTAGTAGGCTTTTTGTTATTAAAAAAAAGTGCAAGAGTAAATAGTAAAATGTTTATTCAATTTTATTGAAAACAACAGTATTAAAATGAGGAGGTGGAGTTGATATAGTTAGTTAAAATTCTACACTTACCTCGCTACAAAATTATCATGACTTTATTTACATAATACAGCAGCTTCTTATGTTTTGTGTTTTGAAGCACGAAACCAACCAACATGTAAATCAGTTTTTTTACTGTTTTTATGGTAGGCTAAGTATTCAATCACATTTGATGTTCACAAAATGGGAATAATAAAGTCTTTAGTTAAACATCTATACATCTAATCATGAGGCTTTTTGGGAAATCCAAATGTAAAATTATGAGTGTAGTATTTTAGTTCTTTTTATTTATATGCAATGCAGAATTATACGTGTTCTTAGTTTTAATCAACTTGAAAACGTTTTGATTCTTTAATGTGTATGTTTGTATGGGTACTTGCTACTGAAAAGTGCTCGTCATCGACACATGGGGAGACATAGAATTATTTTTGCATTGTGATAAAAAAAATTTGCCTTTTTTATACCTACATAAAACAAAGAAAAGGATTAATTGAAAAGACACGGAATATTATGTAGTTTTTTCCAAAATTCCAGTGCAAAGAATTTGTATCAGATTTCAATTCTATGAAAGTAAAAGTTGAACATTTTATAGATTGCACTTCTTTATCTTTTGATCTATCATTTTTTATCATCTTCGGTAACAAGATAATCAAAGTTTTACTCCTCTACAAAATTTAAAAGACCATAATATAGTATAATATGTTCTTTATGTGCGGTTAACACAAGGTGATGATAGCATAAAAAGTTCAGGGTTAAGTATTGGTTACAGTGATGGAGGCATTAGGCATGTAAATAAAATTGGTTACTATCTTCTATGACATAAAACATATAAAGCGGAAAGTGATTGAAAATAACATAAAACATAATAGATGATAAAATAATCTTTTGAGAATTTTTTCATCAAATCCGCAAAGTGTACTAATGACCTTCACAATACACAAAAGTCAAATCTGTATCATGTACCATGTAAAACTACTACTTCAAAAGGTGTATTTTCTTCACGTATTTTCTCTGTTTCCTCGACTTTGTACTTTTTACCTTTTTTTTCACTAATAACAAATAATCTTCCAAGCGTAAAAACGAGCAGTTTCAGTTTCCAGTGTACAAAATGTACCAATTGTACAAAATTGCAAGTTCAGATGGAATAATTTGCATTTGAATACTCAGGACTCAGGACTAATCCCTGATCCCACATTCATTTTTTTGTGTTCAAGTTTGACGTGTACATAAATTGCCTACTCAGGAAAACTACTATTATGTACAAGGACGACAATAATATATATCTGTAATCTGTACAGTATACAGTGTACAAAATACACTAGACACTAGATATTATTCAGTGAACTAATTACCCTCCTGCTTGCTGCTATAATAGTTCAATGTTAATGGTAGAATTTTTTTCCAAAGAAGAGCCCTCGTACTGTTGGTTACTTATCTGTATATCGTGCATACTCTGGATATATATTCCACATACAATGTCTTCATAAAAACATGTGAAAAGAGGAAGGAGGTCTTAGGAGGTCTAAATTATACAAAGTTGATAATTGAAAAGAATGTATGTATGTGCATAATTTTAAAACATAAACTCAAGCTAAAACACTAGTAATATATGTTAATATATGTTGTGTACAGTTAACTGAACTTGAATAGATTCTAATATTATTCCAATAGAGAATTTTTTTGTCCCTGTTTTGTTTATCTATGTAGATTTTTGAGTCCAAACGTCTTTTATTTTTTATGTAAAATCAATTATTATATTACTTGGAATTTTACACGTAGTAAGTAGGAAAATCCTACAATGAGAGTTGTACTTGAAAATTCCAGAGCAAAATATACTTTAGTTTGTACAATTTAAATGTTAAATTATATGTATTTTGAATGTTTTGATGTCTGTCATCAATCTATAAAGCATACAATCACAAAGTATAAAGTATAGCACGTAGGAATTAGGAATGCACATTTCACATAATAAATTTCAGATTAACAAGATCATAAAGTAAACAATGATAACACTGATAATATGATTCTAATAACACTTGCCCTTTTCTTAGCAATTCATTCATTACACCTTGTTATCAGTATTTCAAAGGTAAAGGTAACCCAGAATTAGGATAATGTATCAAAAGATGTATTAGTAATTAGTATATGTATACATGCATTATGCTCAAGCCTTAACGTATGTATAAAATGTGTAGTAGCACAATAAGATCTGGCGTAACTCAAAGAATATGCGTGTATGTGTAGTCAGTAGTCAGACATCAAAATTTGACTGTAAATTGTAAATACACCATCATATGCATTCACTTTAATGTACTATAGTAGTGACCGTCGTCCATCGTACTACAGCCTACACTATATGTCACGTACATATAGCTTGTGCATAAGGCGTTTATAGGAGTAGAATTTGTGCTTTGTGCATTCATAATGGTAATAGCCAGTGGAATACATTTTGTTGTAGGTTGATTCCAAATTATTCAGTTACCTTCAATAATGTTGGCAATATTGTAAAAACCACAGTAATTATGACACATGATTCATTTATGCATAATGCATTCAAATTGTCTATGGGTAGAATTTTGTGGTTGTCTCTCTCTCTCTCTCTCTCTCTCTCTTGTCCCCCTATCTCTCGTACGCACGCATTGATGCACTGATGCTTTAATCGTTTTCAACTTGTGAGCAGTGAGCAGTGAGTAGCGCGTCAGTCTTTGTTCAACGTTTGTTTCTTCTGATTTTTTGAAATTCAGCTTCAGTCAATAACAATAAGTACTCTAAGTGTGTCTAAAATATCTTGTCCAAAACATAAAAGCCACTCAACAGTCAACAATCAACAATACACTCAATCATTTTTAAGTTGGTCTTTTAAATATTTAGTTTTATGATATAAAGTGATTAATTAATTAATTATTTCTTTGTGTGAGAAATACTAAAAGTTATTTTGTGTTTTTTTCTCTCTCAGTATATCAAAATGGGTAAGGGATCTCCAACACCTGACAACCAATTGAGTCAGGCAGACTTGAACAGAATGTACACATCGGACAAGTACATTTGTAAATTATCACCTGAACTACAAAAAATTGCCAAAAAGGAATTAAGAGAAGATGAAAAGACTCGTGATCAAGCTCTGGAACAAATACGCCAGTGGATTATGAAGACTAATTACATCAAAGATTGTCGAATGGGTACGTCAGAAAATTATTATCAATTATTAGTGATTAGTGATTGTAATAACTTTTATCTTTTATCATAAAAATTTTGTGGAAGTTTTTGGTTCCTAAAAGTTCCATTTACTATCTATGCTATGTGAGCATCTTATGAATTTTACAACCCAATATAAATTAAACAAATTTTTTTCAAATTAATCCTTACAGATGCTAATTTTCTCCTCCGATTTCTCCGAAACAAAAAATTCAGTGTTCCTATGGCCCAAGGTGAGTTTTACTTTCTTTATATTACGACTCAAACCATTACTTTACTCGTGTGGATAAAAATGTAAAATGATTAAAATGAATTGTAAATTGTAATGGATGCCACGAAAACAAAGCTGTGTAACTACATGTAAACATGGAAATGAGGAAATGTAGGAACATGGTGTGTACACATGCAGTATTTAAGTACTAACCATAAGACTATTTTGGTTTTTCTCCATCCAGAAACTTTGCTCAAATACATTGCTATGAGACAACAGCACTCAAACTGGTTTCACAATACTGGATTTAATGATCCTCTTGTTTTGGACTTAGTCAACCGGGGGTAAGTTATAAATTTCTATTTACTATGATTATTATTTTCTGTGAAATTTTACAAAGAGTATTAACCAATTTTAGTTCTAATATTTTGGTATATTTGATAAATCAATTAACTACATATGTGTCATCTATATTATATCTTGCTAATGTGTCTAATGTATATTTTGAACAGAGTTGCTTTTGCTCTTCCAAAAAGAGATCAGTATGGTCGCCGAGTCCTATTCACTGTTGGAGGTATGTATTTTGTTTTTGTCTCTACTTTTAAACATAACAAATGCTGACTTTTTAAAAATCTATATATGCATAAAGATTCAACAATTATTTACAAAGATAATGAAATGGATTTTGAGTTGTATAGTCAAGTATCAAGCATTGGTTAGGTACTTTAGTACAAGTCATAGGACTTGGAATTTTTAGAATGAACTTGTGCGTATATTACATATATATTAGAATAGTAGGCTATTGATTTGTTCGTGGTCCATCTTGTAAACGTAGACACATTATTTGGATGCATATTCTTGATACTTAATGTTATTCAT
Organism: Sminthurinus signatus; assembly: GCA_019776565.1. Classification (NCBI taxonomy): domain Eukaryota; kingdom Metazoa; phylum Arthropoda; class Collembola; order Symphypleona; family Katiannidae; genus Sminthurinus; species Sminthurinus signatus. The sequence goes on along the minus strand of JABASP010002892.1, from coordinate 6,933 downwards.
ACACGTGAGTGTAATATGCATTAACAAAGTAAATGTTTCATAAGACTTTTGATCTTGGTGAGTGAAGTTCGCAAATAATATAACATGTTTTATTGCTGATGTTCATGTATTTCTGATCCTCCCACTTTGTCGTCCAACTCTTCATTGTTGCACATGTAGTACACACTCACAAGCTTACATACATAATGTATGCATGTATATATTTTGCACATACTTTATGCATGTATATGCACAAGTGCTTCTGATTTCTGACCAGTATTTGTATTCTATGCGGAATGTTATGCATAATTTATTTGCCTTTCAGTTTCGTAATTTTTAATGTAAATCGTTTAAAACGGCATACACATTACACATTATACTTCATACAACTACTAATTTTCATGGTTATAACGTTTTTAGTTTTTGAGTGTGAGGACAGAAAATGGGATAAACTTATATATCTAGGATAGCACTTGTCACTTTATCTTATCCCTTAAAAGTCTCATCATATTTAATATTTATTACCTTTATTTCTTCTTCTTCTTCTTCTCATTTCTTATTCGTATTCTTGTTAATAATTATTGTGTATTGTATAAATTTTCCCCCTACCTGTAACGCATTTGTTATGTATACATGTTACACAAAACAAATAACATGTGGTAAATACAACTGATAGATACACAAATTATATCGATGTTTCATTGTAGTTTTACATTGAAAATTGTGAAGGAATAGAACTTGTGTGTATGTATTACGTATGTATGCTTATAGTGAGAAACGCACTTGACTAATTTGTATAAAAATATCCACACCATTAGCAAAAGTATATATTCATAAGAAAATAAATTAGTTTTGAGATCATTGCATTACTTTCGTGTGTATACATGCTCAATTGGAGTATCGATATAAACAACAAGGCAACAGGCTTTTATTATAACATAACATGTGTAACACAGTATTATAAGGAAACCTCTATTGTTAAGGAACAAATTAAAAATAGTTTATTTTGGAATGCTAATACACACCTTAGAGACTTGAAATGAAGGATGGAAATAATACAGTATTTAGGTATGAACGTTGCATAAATAATGTACACATGAATACCTATAGAATACACACACACTAAACCAGGAAGGCTAAAACACTCACAAAGAAAGTGCGTTGGATTCTTTTATCATTTCATTGATATACATGTCATAAGTAAATGACTCGCAATATTATAATATTTCAAACCTGAAGATAATAATAATACTTCATATAAAAGTAACTGACTGATTATCTAAGTCCTCATGGGGTGTAGTAGTAAAGCATAACATAGTAAATAATAGGGCCAGAGGCACAAGAACATTTATGTCCAATAGTTAAATGCATATTCGTAATATTTGAATGAGAGGAAAATTAAACTTTTTAGAATATACAAGAATATAAAATTTACACATCTGAATGGAAAGATCAGATTTGTTATTTATACAAAAGATACATACTATTATAACATAGTTAATGTAATACGACTTTATACATGCGAAATAAGTATCATATATATATATATATATGTATTAATAATTCCATGTTATTTTTTATAGGAAACATTGATCCAGAGATCCATACCTCAGAATCTGTGATGAAAGCTATTATGATTGTTTTTGAATCTCTATTGGAAGATGAAGAGAATCAAATTCGTGGATTTTCTCATTGTTTGGATGAGAGTGGAATTACTGTATCTCATTTGGTCCTTTGGAATCCTTCTGAAATCTCACGTATATTTGGAACATGTGAGAAAGCTATGCCTATGCGTCACAAGAGACTTGACTTTGTCTGTATGCCACAATGGTTATCATATGTTTTGGATTTCGCAAAATCCCTCATGTCAGACAAGTTGAGAAGCCGTATTCGGGTACGTAGTCATCTTTTATTTATTTTATTCGCAATGAATTGTATTTTTTTCAACCATTTAAAAGTAATTTTCAGACTTATGATTACAAAATTTTCATGTATTATGATAATTATTGTTGTTGATGATATCTATTTTATTCTATATCTATGTTATTTAAAAATTCTTGTCGATATTCACATTATATATTATATTATTATTATTATACGCATACAATTATTTTATTTAATATGATTTGATTAATATAATATAAACAGCAGGCAGGAAGGTGCATATGAGAATGAGAATGATTGCGATTGTATTGTGCACGGCCGAGCGCACGTTGTCCATTGTCCTTTGTCCCTTGTCAATTTTTATTTATATTTGCAGTTTGAATGAACATTTAATCTGATTTAATGCGTTTTGAACCTTCTTTTACAGCGTGTATATATATAAAGCTTCTAAATATATTTTTTTTCCTTTTCTGTCTCTTTCTATCCTTTTTATTACTATAATATATGTAATATCTGCGCTATTGCAGGTTTTTTCTTGTACATATTTATGGTTTATGGATATCGGGATTTGGTTATAAACCTAAATATTTTAAACGTATGAAACTTAAAATTTAAGTCATAAATGGTTTCACAACATGTGCCCAACATAATTAATTTATTTCATTTTTATTCTGATATTATATGTTTCTCTCTTTTTCTTGCTACTTACTATATATGTTTTCATCAGTGTATATATTTGTATAGTATTCTTATTTTAACAACTCAAGGGTTCTACTTTCACAACTTTTCTTTCTTTCTCTTTCTCTGCAAAATGATTGGTGTCTTTTGCTATGTAACAATTTATACTAGTCTGGTTTTTTGAAAATGCTCTATTTATTTATTTATTTTAAATTCATGTACTTAATAGTACAATGGGCCTATTATTTACCGTATTAAGCTTTAAAACTGTACATAAATGTGTATTGCTGAAAAAAGTACGAGTGTATATGAGTGTAAATGTATTTAGAATTATAAGAACAATAATTAATTATTGGAGTATTGGAAATTTTGTACAGTTTCGATCAAATTTTTTGCTTATTATTGTGAGCTTTTTCATGGCATTTATAGAAGAAATTTTTTTAAAAACTGAATAACTGTACAAAATAAAAAGTTTTTCAAGATGTAAAATATTAGACATAGGTATTTTGGTGTGGTATATTGTGTGAATAAGATAGGAAGAACGCTTTTGCAATTTATTATTATGAGCAACTTTCTTTCTCTTTTTTTTCTATGTAATCAAAATATTTTTAAAGCTAGTTGCTAATATTAAAAGTATAAACTAAATAAACAATTCTTCTTTGCATGCATCACATTATAAATACAGCTTCATAAAGACCATGCTGCTTTATGGGAGCATTTGGACCGAAAAATTTTACCCAAAGAGTATGGTGGTGAGATGCCCATGGCTGACATGATTGGTATGACAGTTTTAATAATTTGTAATAATAAAACATTTCTGACATAAAGGTATTGTTTTTGAAATAAATAATATCCTCATTTTTTTTCTAATAATTATTATTGATAATAATAATAAATTGCCTAAAATAGTATTAATATTTCTCTCTTCTTTTGTTTTTGAATTCTTCGTTTCTTCCTTTAAAAAAATAATTAAATAGAACTTTTCAAAGCCGAAGTTGCTGACCGTTCCCCAAGAGTAACAGCCTTAGATAGAATGCAACTTGATTTGGACCTCATGAAGAAATCCTCTTCAGCCCCTAAAAAAGTCAGTAGTGACATTCTCGGGATGACTGGTAGTTTCAAAAAGCTGGAATTTGATTGATCAGTATATTTAAAAACTACGCCATAATACTATTATTATTATTATTATTACTAATTATTATAATAATTATTATTTAAACTTAATTAAACTTATGATGACTTATGATAAATTACATCAAATACCTATATACTCAAAAGAACTACAGTATGCATACTTGTATGATGTAAACAAGCTATAAAATATGCTATATATGTACCATACTTAGCTAATTAACAAAGACAAAATGAGTTATTTTAGCAAGACATGATTTCAAGTATTTCAAATGTTTTAGACTTTGATAAATAAATACTTCAAGTAAGGCTATAATAATATAAGATATATATTTTTTTGTACTACTATTTTAGAAAATAAAAAGGATAATGAATCATTATTATTACTATATGATTATTCTTATAAGAAACAATTTGTACGTCGAATACTTTTAATGTGTAATATTAGAAAAAAAAAGTGTTATCTCTTTTTTTTGTACAAGTGTCTCACCGCTCACCGCATTATGCTAGTTATAAGTTTTTTATTTAGATGATAGATATTCCCCTGTAATATATTATTATGTAAGTGATTAATTAATGATTTTGATTCCTACAACTACTATTGTAAATAATTTTTAACGTTTAGACTAGGATAGTTTATGATAATACTATTTGTATCGCGCTCAAATGAATAAGTATAAGAAGAAAAAAAATACTGATAATTACGCTGATATTAGTATGAAAAAAATTATTTAAATATGACAAACGAGCACTTTTTCTAGATACATTGATGTGAGCGTAATTATATAATTGATATATCATAAAATATAATATTTACGTAAAACAAAAAAAATACTTTCGAAGCGAAAAACAAAACATCATACAAAAATAAATAAAGAGAAATAATTGAAAACAAAACAAGTCAATATTTAAGATCAATTTGTTTTATTTTACTTTTTTGTCCTTCGATTCAATTTCTTATACTTTCTGTGAAAGGACATATATAACAGCATACTTAGCATATTATTACATATAGTTCAAAACTTGTTAAGTGATCACAAATAATAAACTTTTTGCATGCTATAATATATTATCTGCAAATTCATCATTTAACATAATATAAGGTACACACTTGAAATATATCTTAAAGTGTGTTTGCGAAACATAATAATATTATATTATATACATAAAATTATGTTTTTTTTCCAAGCGAATTATTAACAATATATAATAGTCACACGATACATATAACATGTATATTATAATTTATGATATTGATTCATAACTTCTGTATATTATACATAGTAATAACGTAGTATATAGAATGTCTAAAATGAAATTTTGCCCTACACACTCACTAATAATTGTTATCAATTCTCAGGATACTATAATATTGTGTTATACGTTATGCACATATATTATAGGTAGATATAGCGCTATCAATATCTTCTGTATCTATATATATTTCCTTTAAAGATGCATAACAATCATAATCATAAAGTAGTAATGACTACTAATTTGTTTGTTTGTTTCCATTGTGTACACCGGATTTTTAAATCATGAATGAATGAATGAGTGTGAATTCTATGTATGTAATTTATATGATACACTATTATTATTATATACGTCTTTATCATACATATTTACGTTATTATGATTATTATACTTACTAATAAATATTGTTGTATTTGTTTCAACTGACTTGACTCAATAATAAATTGGGTATTATAAATCTGAGCGTACTCCAAATCCTGGGCCAGTTGGTTCTTCTTTTAATGATGTAAATCCTCCTACCGGTTCACAAGCTTTCCGATCACTTCTAGGTCCTGGTTTTGGTTTTCGTCCAGCTTTTAAATCATCTAAAATTTCTTCTGTATCCTTAGTTGTTAAGTCTTCCTACAAAAAAAAAATAAAATAAAAATACACAATTAAAACTTGAAAGAGAGTATAATATTACAGGCTTGTAGTTCAAGGGTTTTCATAATACATATAATAATAATGTATAACATGGTTTTTATTATGTTTTATTTACTTATTATCTACTATCTGTTTTTGTATAAAAGAATAAGTTTCTTACGTAGTAGTCATCATTTACTGCCATCATTGGAGCATTAACACAAGCTCCTAAACATTCAACTTCACTAACAGTAAAAAGACCATCTTTGGTTGTTTCTCCTTTTTTAATTCCCAATTTCTTATGAATACAACTCATGACTTCATCCGAATTTCTTAACCAGCAAGGAGTTGTTGTACATACTTGCAAATGATATTTTCCAATTGGTTGCCTATGTTTATATAAAACAATATTATTAGATTTTAGTTCAATCATGAATGATAAACTACATATTATACTACTACAGTATCAAGAAAATTAATTAATTAATTACCTAATGAACATGGTATAGAAAGTAGCTACTTCATAAACTCTCATTCGTGGTACTTCCAAAATTTCAGCAACTTTATGCATTGCAGAAATAGGTAACCAACCCCCATTTTGTCGTTGAGCTAAATCTAAAACAGGGATGAGTGCAGCTCTTTTATAGCCATCTGGATAGTTTCCAATAATTGCCTCTATTCTCTGTAAGAAAGTATTCATACAAACATAATAAATTATTATTTATAATAATTTTGATAAACATGTCACTTTTTTCAAAAGGTTTTACACATTATATATTATGATATATAAAATACAAAACGAATTACAAAAGTATGTCATAATGTATCTTTCTTTTATACCTTTTGATTTTCTGCTGTGAATTCAAATGGTGTATCAGGATTATTTTCTGGAGTATCTCGATGCTAAATAAATTATATTATACATTATGTTTTATGTTAGAATATTAAATACTTCCTATATACATGGAATATGGAATACATAAAATTATGGTGTACTCATTTTACTCATGTGTATATATGAATGAAACTTACAACAAAAAGATTGTCAGAACAGACAGTTGAGCTTGAATGGATAGCTCGTTTCAATCCCTGACGCTGTAATAAAAATAATATTATAAAATGATTAATTAAAACCTCAATCAAAATATCTATAAACTTTTGAACAAACAAAACATTGCGAATGTGTAAGTTTAAAAACATGCTTTAAATACCTCAATTACAGGAGTTCCAAATAACAAAGACCGAGCAAGAGCACCAACCCGAATCATTGTTAATAGTTTAATCTATCTAAATTAAATATATGTGTATATATACAACTAAAATAACTCCACTTTTCAAAATTACAATTACAGTAAAGTTGATATTCAGGATTCAGGATTTTTCCAA
>JABASP010002891.1:0-17070 GCA_019776565.1 Sminthurinus signatus | reverse complement strand
AGGTGTAAGAAAAATCTTATTTTAGAAGCTTTGTACTTTTTATATAAAAATAAATAAATAAATGTAAAATATAAATGTGAATAATCTCAGAATATTGAGAATTTTTATATAGCATAGATGGTATTTTGTATTTTCATTAGTCCGATTGCTAGTATTCAAACAGCAGTCAAGTGTAGCATGAAAATTGTCAAAACAGAAAGCTTTAAACGAATAACTTTATTGTGTAAAAAGTAAAGATAAATAGTTTTATGAATTATGATGAATGTTCTTGATTAGTTTACTTATTTGTATACTGTAAAATACGTAAATTGTAAGCTCTCGTTTATTTTTAAATAAATTTTCTCTTACTACTTTCTTGACTTTGTACTTAAATAATTAATAATTACAACGTATGCTTGATATTTGATATTGATAACATACAAACACTCCGTAGTTATTTAAGCACTTAAAATTCCAATTCCAATTCAAAACGAATGGATATCATTAAGCAAACGATGTATACAAAATAACGAAGCATTTTCAGAATTTTATGTCTCAATTTGTTTTAGGATTTATGACAAAATATAGAAAATAATGATCAAAATATTATTTGTAAAAACTAAGTTATGTGTACAAGAATTTTCTTTCTTTTTTTTGAAAATAAAGACGCAAGTTTTTTATATGAACGAAGAAAAACTATGTCAGCGAAACTCTTGTTTGTACATTATTTATTCATCTATCATTGGCACTTTAGTTGGATTGATGTATCAACAGAACTACGAATTATGCATGAAAATCTGCACACATCCATGATAGAGTATAAGCAAAAATACACAAACTTTCATCTCATCAATAAAAAATGACAAAAGTCCTTCAGACTGGAAATTCGAAATACATGCAGCACGTAGCACACAATTATATACTTCATATGGAGAGAAAACCTTTAATAAGATTAATTATAGTACAAAAGGAGGACCATAATGTATAATTTGAAGACGAATGTTTGCCGTCATCAAACTGTGATGAGAGAGATAACAATAATAAATGTATGCATGTATACAATATTACAATAATGAATTAAGTGAACTAATGTGTTGACTTATAAAGAAGACAATGTTCAGTGTTCCCGTGTGTGCCTTATTATAAACACATAAATAATTATATGCATAATGAAGGCATATTATGGAATTCAGAGTTTGGACAATGTGAGAGCAGCAGTGAGCACATACTTTTTTATCATTAGAGTACAGTGTCTATCTTTGTTTTACGTCTTGTGGACTGACAGCTACAAACCAGAAACTGTAGACTGTAGACATTAGACAGTAGATAGAGCAAGAATAATAGAATAATATAGCACACAAAAGGAAAGTGAAGGGTTACAACTTTAACTTTACAAGTTACAAGTTCTGGAATTGTTCTTCACTACATGGAAAAAATGTACCAAGTTCCTATTGTTGTTATTGTTGTTGTTACCATTATAAGATAAGTTAATACGACTACGATTTCAAGGTGATGGTGAGATATTTAAAGAGGGAACAAGAAACAAGAGCTGATATATTATATAAATACAGAGTACTTATTGTAGAATCTAGAGTGTAGAGTCGAGAGGAACTTGGAAGACAGTTCCAAGAGACCCGTGCCGGGCGTTGAGCCAAGCCGTCATGCTGACTTTCTTTCCTTCAGGTTAACAGGTCAATCAATAAGTAGGCCCAACCTTTTATAAACAATAAAAGTAATTCACAAATCACAACAAGAGAGCAACAACTACAACTACAGAAACATGACACATTATTCTCTTCTTGTGTAGACTGAAGACTGAAGAGTGTAGAGTTTATAAATATACATGATTGCACTCTTGACTCGACTTTTTTTTTCTGGACTATCATCATCTCTAAATACATAGACAAACAAGACAAATGTAAAAATAATAAGACAATTATCTTGCATTTCCTCAGTCTAAATACAATGTAAAATACATGCTGTATTGTAGACTGTGAACTGCATCAGCATCAGCATCAGCTTCAGTATCATTACAGAAACTCTGCAGTCATAAAATAAAATGTCATACTTACACGATTTCAGACAGATTTCAACTGTGTAGTCCTTCAACGTCTATTTATCTCGATGTTCCATCTCACTCAAAATTTCAACCAGTTACAATTATTCATCGGACTTTATCCTTCATTTTCCTGTACCCCGTGCCCAATGGACAATAAAATGCTAATAATATCACAGAGTTTTTTCTACATTATAAATTACAAATCTTCATCTTAAAATTGTTTTCAAATGTACAACTACAACTTTCTGCAAGAAGTTCAAGAATTCTTCAAATTTTCAAATTGATCTAAAAGTTGTGTGACCAAAGACCGAGCCAAAAGAATGTGTACTATATTGTCCATTTTTAGAAGCACATGCTCATGTCACTCATACATATTATATACGCATTTATTTACAAGTTTTAAATAGACTCAGACTGTATGAACGTACAATAAAAAAAAAGAAAAAAAAAGATGAGCCGTAATCTAGAAATCATAATTCAATGTTAATCGAATGTCCACAGGCTCATTGTATTTTGATGACGTGTAATCATATTATTTATATAATAATATTCCTTTTTGAATGATATTACACAGACACACACACGTGGGAGATGAATTGTGAATTGAGAACGGAGCTCGTTCAGAGTTTGAAGGACGAACCAGGTGCCCACTATTTTTCTCTCTCCCTCTCTTTATTATTATACCATTGACTATTGACTCTCTGAGAGCAGAGAGTGGAGAGCTCAGCGCGGTGTCCAGTACTCAATCTACTGGATTAGATACATGATCTTATAATTCAATACTGTACACATCACATATTATAAACATTTTATTGCTTGATACAGTTTAAACCTAAACAGTCTCTCTCATTGTTCTTTATTATAGATTATAACTGCTGTACATACTACAAGCATAAGCAGATACACTTTATCTTGAGAAATTCTTTCAACTTCCAAGCACCACTATATAAAAACTATGATCTATACAGGATACAGCCAAACATCTGAACCGTAGATGACCGATGACCCATATCTAACTAAATTAACCTAAATGGGCAATCCACACATAGAAAATACATGTATACTCACAGTTCACAGTACGCACTACGCACCTTATGATAGAGAGAAGCAGATCATTATTGTGATTATGATTATTGTAATTGTAATTGCCGGGAGGGAAAAGAGGGAAAACAGAACACTCGGAACAAGTCTCAAGTTGTTTGTAAGGAAAAAAGGTCATTTTAGTGATTGGCAGCTTAACTCAAGATATAACTCAAGAAAAACCAAACTTTGTTGTTGTTATTATTATTATTAGCTTAGTTTATTAAGGATTATTATGGAGATTAAATGAAAACTATGGAATCTTGACACTTGACCCCCGTGGACGAATCATCAAGAAAAAATAACGTTATGCTCAAGTATGATAGATAAAACGGAGCTCATATTTAGTCCAAGTGTAAAATAAATAATAAATAATTTGATCACATTATGTATTAGATTCGAGATGTAAAAGTATAATAAATTGGAAGGTACATAAATATTTTTACACCTGAATTTCTCTAGAGTCTAGAGTCAAGACAGGGGTTCTCTCCACAGAAATTCTCGACCTGCTCAAATCTTTCATCTTAGGAAATCAAATTTCCAGAGTTCCAGAGCTGTATATTATTACACATTACACTACTACTGACTAAAAAACTGATTTAAAATTGAGAAATTACAATGATATATTTCCCCCTCACAATTTAAAATATTTAATCATCAATTACCACGTGGGCTAAACACCTGATGATGATTTTTGTTAAAATGATTAAAATAGTTGAAAAACAGGAATGTCGGCGCAGGTCATAATCATAATATTGAGAAAGTTTCTAAAACGCACAGTGAGTTGAACTTTGTTTACCATGTTTGCCTTTTTTATTTTTCGTAGGAGCACTTTGATATAGATAATTGCTGATCCTGTTGATCAGCACTTGTTCAAGTTCTTCCTGTGCTCTGCATATTGATGTTGAATTATGAGAATCGGCACATGCATGAACATGAAATGAAATGAGAAGAAAATGGACGGTGGACAGTACTCAATTTTGTGTCCGAATACGGGCATACGATTTGTCACAAGGCACATGTAAAAATGCCTTGTTATTATTATTTTGTTCAGGTTGCATAACATATCTAGATGAAATCCAAATCCAAATCCGAATCCAAATCTAAAAGTAAAAGCTTTATCTAAAAGTGAGCCAGTCTAATAAACATGTTGAACAAGAGCGACAACACAAATGCAAATGCAAATGCCAAGACACATTAATTGAAGAGTTCAGGATGTTTTTACTTGACTCTTGATCCTCGTCACGAAACTTCAATTATTATCTCCCTTACTCTCTTTCTCCATTAAATGGTGTGAAGCAGTATCAATAATTTCCAAGCTCCAAGTTCCAAGTGAGAGTTCAGTACAGTTAAGGACGGGAAAAAAATTAAAGTACTAGAATAGACAAAGTAAATAAAGACATCAGGATCGGGCTAATTTCATTAACATGTCATGATTCCACAGGACAAATTTGTTCTGTATTCTATATACTTTGAACTATGAAAACCACAGGTTGCACATACACAGTCGCCGTTTCCCTGTAGAATCCGTCCCTTTATTCCTTGAATCTGTACAATGTACAGTGTATAAGCAAAGCTGAGATAATGGTTATATTCTCATTGTACAGTGTACACTACTGTCATCATCATGAACGACCTCACTTTAATCCAGACAAAGTGGACAAAGCACAGTACAAAATAGGTAGAAAATTGTCTTGTTTCCTATTTAGTTTTGTTCCGTTGGTTTATCTTTAATAATATATTATTGTAAATAGTAAAAAAAAAAAACAAAACAAAAAGCTTGGACAGAGTTCATGTGTGTGTATTGTGTAATATGTTTGTAGTTTGTACATTGTACGTTGTACGTGTCACTGTGAAAGGTACATAGAGAAAATAGTGATGTAGGGAAAGGGACAAGAAAGATTGTGTCGCCTAGTTTCTTGCCTTGTCGCATTGTTCAATGTTCAATATGTTCAATGTCCATTATGCCAGGTTTTAGCCATGTGTTACAAATCCCGTCTCACCTCCCTGACAGATTTATTCCTTTAGATTCCTCTCATATCTTATCTTAATGAGTTAAATGTTAAATGGAATCCCTCACATTTCATTCCACTTTATTCTTTGTCCCACGTTCTCCATTCTTACATTCGACTCTGAACCCAAAAACAGAGACATACGAACAGAGTTCGGAATTGAAAAACAGGAAAAGACTCTTCTATTTTTTACTATTATAATACTTTTTTTTACTTATTAGTTAATAGAAATGCTTTATGTTTTATACTTACAACCTACAATCTAAAATGACCACTTAATATAACACCATCAAATTTATTAGGTCAGTTTGTATACTTTTTACAAATTACAAATTGCTATTTATTCGATCCAATAAAAGTCAGTGATAGTTTTAAACGGAATGAAAATTGAATAGTAATAATAATAACAATGGTTTTGATATTGATACTACAATCCATATCTTTTACAACCTTTTTATTAGTCTACAGTGGATTTATTTTTTCTAACCCTTTTTTGATTTAATGTGTTGGAAGTTGGAAACAAAATGCCAAAAAAAAAACAAAACAAAAAAACAAGATGAAAAACTAAACTGTGGACTGTGGACAATGGAAGAACAGAGAAGAAGAAAAGTTATCAGAATAAAGTTTACACATGTAAAATTTATCATGTACAATGCACAAGTCACAAGAGAAAACAAGATGAAGAAAGAAGAAGAATGTAGAATGTAGATTGTCGATGGTTGATTGTGAAGGAAATCAAAATAAAAGTGATGAGGTTGCTCTTGACTTTTGACGTGAGCGGTTCGATTGACTCCATTAGCCTATTAACTCTTGTAATTTTTTTTTTTCATGCGTATACGAATGCATACGAATAGGCTTGCATCTAACATCCAACTCTGAAACTTTTAATCTGTGGATAATCTCCTGTAATCTCGTTATATGCTGAGAAAACAAAAGAGAAAAAAATGAAAGAAAGGATCCGACCTCCAGTGGTCAAATCTCGTTTGGTCCACCCATACAAAACTTACACACTTGTTTGTCATACATCATACATAATAATAAACTAGAAGCTTAAAGAATACCTGTAGAATGTGCAGTGCACAGTGTAATATTATAACATAGCTCAGGAGCTTCATATCTAAAGCATCACAAGTTATATAGATTTTAGATACTCAACATAATATTCCATGTGTAATAAACGTATTGATATGAAAAGGTAAAGGCTAAAGAAATTTGACCTTGATCAAGTAGACAAATATACAAAATTAATCGATTGTGTAAACCCACGGTTGATAAACCCAATTTGATGTGTACACACAAAACACTAGACACAATGTTTATTAAAAATACGGATCAATAAATAAATTATCATCAGTCTTCAGAATTCCAACTTCCATCAAAAGTCTACATTGAGAATCAAGAATCGAGAATGGTCAGTTAACTGTTATAGAATATAATAAAGATAAAATACCCATGTAAATTTTATTTGTGTTCCTTCTGTATTATGTACATAAAACTGATCAAGTATTGAGTATTGGATATTGAATATCATTTGTGTTCTGTGGCAAGTATTTTATATTCTATGTTACGTAATACTTGAGTTTTCAAAGCTTGAACTTTTTTTTTCTTCATAAAGTAGTTCTTGATTAAGGTTGTAATTTTTAGAATGAGGAGCGTGTGCCAAAGTGAATTGGAAAAATTATGACTTATGAATATTTTAAGTGGACGGTAAAGGCTTTGAAACTTGAAAGAGTAGAGAGAAGATCCCCATAAATGTTCCAATACATGAATAGCAAATTAATGAGCATGTAAACTATGTACATCATGTTCAAAATTTAACTACTAAATACCAAGTAACAAGTAGATACATCATGGGCGGCATGAATGAATAGTAGACTAGAATACTAGAATAACAGCAGCCGCTCATTTTCTTGAACGGATTACACGTACAAAAACTTTATGATACATTTAATAGAGATTTACAGGATCTAAAATATCAAGTATCGAGTACTAGACTTTGTTGTGGCATCAACTATCAACTATACATTACACATTATGCATACGTCCGTTCACCATAATTTATTATTAAAAATATTCTCGTACGTTTTCTATACATCATGTATCATGTAAGTAGAGCTTTTAATATTCAATACACCGAATTCAACTCCGTCCCAAAAGTGTACATATTAGATATGATATTAGATGAAGAAAATATAAAAAAGAAACCGAGTACAAAATATATGAGTCGGTTACTGCTTACTGGTTTTTATAACTTGAAACTTGAACTATGGATCACCGATTACAAGCGCAAGTACAAGTAAAACTGAAACTGACTGGTTTGGTTTCTAAAGTTCATCCATACATCAATTTTCTAAATCTAAATCCTATGCTCAATATCCATGTATTTAATTCTGTGCAGATCTTGTGTACGTAAGTCAAAAGGGATTTTGCCGCTTCCATGCTGCGAATGGATACACTGTTTTCTGTTTTGCTCTCTTTCCAATCGGCAATCGTTTCATTCCATTCCGTTTCCTAGCAGTTTGACTACCTTGTCTTCTCTTGTGTGTGTCCATAACTTATGATTCCTATTATTATATTAGAGTGTTACGTATGGCCTTCATAACCTGCAACCTTTCTCCTTCAATTCTCATTTACTTCACCCGAGATTCATTACTCATTTTATTTCAGTTCATTCTTATTCAGGTTCTTTTTTTGAGATACATGTACTTTCTACTTTTTACTCTGTACCCTACAGCAGTCTCTCATTTCAGGTACAAAAGCATCTACATACAACATTATATAATATAAACTTTAAACTTGAATATTATACTGAGTATAAAGATTTTTTCAAACAGACTTTTAACTTTTTTAAGTAAAAAAAATCAAGACAACGCAATGAAAAAATAAGTAAATAAATAACCGAATTGAAATATCCCTCATCTACATAATACTTAGCTGACTATTTAATTTCAATTCCAATTTCAACTGACAGCCTCCGCCCTTATATAATTTGTTCGAGTATTGATACTCGATTCTGGACAATGGACAATCGGACGGACTACCAAAGTAAATTTGTTCTGGAGGGACAAACACAAAGACAAAAGACAAGAACAAGGACAAAATTCACTTCATTTACATTATACTGTAATACATGACGAATGGCTGGATATTTATACTGAATTGAATCGGAAGAATCTGGAGTAGCACTTAAGGGATTGAATTGAATTGAAACACTGAAAATCCATCGCGCGTGTTTGAAAATGTGTATTTTAGTCGAATATACAGATGAAGCACAAGCCGTTCATTTACATATACAGTACAAAATACAAAATAAAGAATACATAACAAGTACAAAAAGTATACAGTTAATCTGATTTGATGAGATGAAAGGAGAAAGATTTTCCCTGTGATCAAGAATCAAGATGAAGAACTTGAACTACATCTATAATATATACCTCTAAAGTAAAGCTCACCATAGATATAGACGACAAGAGAAATATGCACGAGATGTGTGTCAAACGTATATATGTAAAATGGAGAAAATTCGATCTTTCGGAGCTAAGATAGATACAGAAATACAGAACAATTTGAATTTTTTTTTACCTTATTTGACTCGTCTTTTTTTCTCTTTCTCCATTGTTCTAGCTATTGTTGAAAAAATAGAGTTGTAAGTTGTACAATGTACAAAGATTGAATGGAGATATTTTGACTCTACATTCACACAAAAGGACAGATTGAGTACAAGAAACAAGAAACCAACAAAACAAACAAATCAGAAATGTCCATAGATACAAAGTACAAATACATTGAGCTCCTACTTTGTCTATCTATCGTTATCGTTAGAATACACATTTCTTGTGTTGCTCCTGCTATCTTGAGAATCTTGGATTGGATTTGAATTGGATTGGATTTGAATGAGGACGAACCGAACAGTAGTCGAATGTCGTATGACGCATTTGTCTACACATTATTTGTGTCTGATTGCTCTGTTAGTTTGTAGTTTGTCCCATTATTGAGAATTGAGTTAAGAATGGAGAACGGAGAAGTGAGAAGGAGTAGCTAATAAGTTTTGATGGACCTTTGTCTCTCTCTCTCTCTCTCTCTGTATAGACGATTGTACATTGGACATATGCAATATGTATGTGTATGAAGTGCATAAAATTCTACATTTTCTACCATTCTACGCCCTCCTCCACAAAATGATGACAATGAAGATGTCGTATATGTTAAATATGTTGAATGTATTCAAATTTACTGTACAGCGTACGATGTACAATAATAATAGCCATAATGATATAGTAATGTAATTTGTGTCCTTATACAATGTACAATGTCCTACATTTTTCTCAAAAAGTCATTTACATGACACAGACAAGCTACTGCACTTCTCGCTTCCACCATGACAAATGAGCTCGGACTACTGTACGTTGAAATACCAGAGAATATGTAAATGATGCAAATGGCTAAAACATGGAAAATTTAAAAGATCCAAAGAAGCAAGAGCATGAGAGTAAGAGTAAGACGAACAGCAACTGCAACAGTAGCCTAAACTTAACATGTTCACTTGTCACCTCTCGACTCTCGATCATGCGATGTAACTAACTGCGTACAACTTTTTCAATTTCAAAACATGGACACACCAAAATCTCCATTTTCCAGTACGTATTTGTATTTATCATAGCACAGTAAAACCAATCTTAAATCCACACTACTTCATACTTCGTAATATGTACCTAAAGGTGAAGCCTTCGTGATGAATGGAGAAAGTACATCTATGCAAAAATAATATTTTAGTTTGTAGTTATATTAATATTGTCAAATTTTCTAGGAGCTCTTTACTACATCTTGAGTCTTGAGCAAGAATATCTGCAAATCCACAAAAGACTGATATCCTTGAGAGTTTAGAGCTACAAAATATCAAAAAGTACTTATCAGAAATCTACACAAATACTGCAGAAATGACACACCCATCTTTAATTACTATTTCAATGCATGTCTATTTTAAAAATCAAGTAGCCTGTATATTCTATTAAAAATATGGTATTGAGGACATTTGCAAGTGTCTAAAATCTGAAAATACTGAACTATTCTCACTTGTGTAAAATACATAAATTGCTCCGCGTCCAATTCCCAATTCCCAATGTACATGCAGTGAAAGTAAATTATGACACACGCAAAAGAATAAAGAGAAAAGTAGCCACGTTTTAATTATGACTCCTTGAATGAGCTTGTTAATGAGCTTTTTTTTCACTTGAAAGCCTTTAAATACTACCATTTATGATAATTAAATTCGTGTTTTTATCAACAAAGTCTTTGTTTACTTTTATTCATTTATGATAAGAAACGAGCCCTTCAAAAAAAAACAAAGTAGATGAAGACTAGAGATTCAGCGTTTAGAAAGGTTGGTAATAATAATAATAATAATTGTTATTAGCATTATTATCAAAATGTCCAACGTGAGTAGTTTGTCCGTAGGAAACGACGAAGCGAATGCGTAAGAATTACACATACGCACAATAACAATAAGAGAAAGATAGTCTACCTAAATACTCCCCACTCCCCACACATAAGATTTACTTATATAATATTATTAAGTATACTGTATACATGTACTTCGATGTTCCATGCTCCATGATAAATAGCTTTTCCAGCATTTTTATCTTTAAAAACAATCCAATTCATCCAACTCATCCACACTAGACACTGGACACGTTGAAAGGGCAGAAGACTGAACGAAATTAATTGCACACGAGGGAGAAATAGATACATACAACTTGATGTAAGTTGTAAATAAGACAAGTAGCACTTGTCCTATGTACTTTTTACTATTTAGTATTGAGTAGATGTTTAATAGTCACTCATTTCATTTCCCCATGTCATTTTCATCTCTCTTCTAGATTCAGTTAATTATTCTCCTCCTCAACTTTAGTATAAAAAGCTCTAAATGGTTCTTTTCATCTATATAATATTCATTCACTCCTATCATTTATTCCTACATAACAAGATCATTTTCTTTTTCTTCTTGTCCTCCTCCTGTAAATCGTACACAACTACACGTAATTATCTCAGCACCTCGTCAAGAGGAAAAAAGTTGAATGAAACTTTTCTAATTGTTTTTTTTAATCGCCACCTCCTCACTTTAATTCCAAACAGTGTAGTAACTATAAAACGTAACTGAAACAGTCTCTAAAGAGCAAAGTTTCATTCATAAACCAACAAACTGGGTTCCTCTAATAATCATTCATGAAGAAAATGTTCAAAGGTCCAAGAGGCAACAAAGACCATTCATGTGAATCCTCCAAATGTAGTAAAAATACATTGGTATAGTTATTGACTCGCCTTTTCCACAACTGCATGACAACTACCAGTGTATGTAATAATAATAATAATACATGTGTAATGTATGCAATTTTTTACCCTAACTAATCAACTATTTTGCAATGTAATTATTATTATTTATAAACTACTTCGCCTCGTGAAAATAACTTGAAATTGGAAAAAAATCTACATGTACAATGTACAAAGTTTTGATTGGAATGAGTTAAAAATCAAGCTCTTTTAAACTTACAACCGACTTATCATTAACATACATAATATATGTATAGGAAAGGGGGACAAAAAAAAGCTTTTACATTGCTGATGATGCTGATGTTACTGTTGTTGATGATAATGATGATGGTGATTTAGTTCATGAGTTAAATAAATGCTGTTTTCAAAATGTGAGATGAACGAGGTTGAATTATGCATGGACAGGATAGTTAAAGATGGGTGAGGAGAGAGAAAGAGAGGTAAAGAGCGAGAGAAGGAGAAAAGTGAGAGAGGAAGAGAGAAGACAAGATGAGATGATATGTGATGTACTTGAGACAGATATAATTCTATTTCCTGTCATTCTTTTCCAAAAAGATCACAAGCCGTGCATGCAATTCATTTTTAAAATCCTGACTTCCCCCTCTCCTCCTCTCATCCATACAATACCGAAAACATGCACTTGTACATTGTACATGAACACACACAACACAAACTATACGACCAATATTACATGTAACACTTTTGGTAACAAGAAGGAGAGAAAAAAAAGTTTCCTTTTGCATAGTATTACGTGCCCAATATATATAATATATGCACAAACAAAATACATTTTGACTCTAGTACATCAAAATGCAGAGTGAAATTTATGATATTGCTATCTTGTTTATTGTATCTATGTCGGCCGTCGGCATTCTGTATTTTGTATCCATTGTACAAGAGAAGTTCGCTTCAAGTTTCTATTTTTTGTTCTGTTCATATATTTAAAAGTCAACCTGTTTTAAATTTGCCATTTCCTATAAACTAGAAACAATAACCTAAATAATGATTAATATTATTATCAAAGTAAAGAGTAAAAGGTACCTGACGTATTTAAGTAAAGGTAGACGATATGGCACACATCACTCGACAGAAGTGACTCAAAATTCCAAATTCCACAAGAATTTACTAGATGTTAGATATTATAATTGAAAGCTAAACCAAAAGTTTGATTTAAAGTCAACATTTATTTACTACTTAAAAGGCAATTACTTTTGAATATTTTTTATCCCCTGAAAAGATACATAAAAAATCAAGAATCAAGACTCAGGACTGAAAACAACATCCTACCTTTTTGACAAATAAATTTGAAGAAAAATGTGTGTATTTTACAGTTTACCTCATGCCGACATAAAACTTGAGGTACTTACTTTAAGCATGTAAAGATAATAGAACATTATACATTATAGACCTCACATTTAGATTTTAAAAGTGTAATGAATGAGTAAATAGTACAGTACAAATTCTTATCCGTTCGGAAAACAGCGCTAGATACTAGATGAGACATTGACAGACAAAGAGGAAGAGAAAGTTTAGAAAAGAAAATTACTGTACAACCTAATATTTTCCATATGCACAACGTACCATGTACATTGTACATAGCACATACCATGTGTAATACGTAATAAAGATCATGTAATCTACAAAACGGATACAAAGACTATGTCCCATGTCATAAACTCGTAAACTCTTAGAAACAAGAAAAAAGATGCTCTTCTCCAATACCAACTTTGAAAAAAATGAAGATAAGACGGGAAATAAATAGAGGATTTAAAAACCCATTTACGCATTGACATATCTTTGTTGTTGAGATTAGTTAGCAAAGAAAGAAACACAAAGAGAGAGAGAAATGAGTGAGCGTGCTTATTTCAAAATTTTAGACAGATTGACCAAGGAGTCCACCGAGTCAGAGTCTCAAAGTCTACGTCTAATATCTACATTAAAAAACAAGCTATTTGTTTCTCTCTATGATGTGTGTTTTGTGTTTTGTGCTTGATATTGAGTAGAGATTAAGTAGTTAAGAGTTAAGAGACTTATACAGTGTACAGTTTTTTTCTCATCTTTTTGTCACATCCTCTGTCTGTGTCTATGTATTATGTATTTCTCTCTATTTATTTTTACACATGACTTGAACACTGAACCCTACGTCTTTAGTCTACACTCTACACTCTAAACTCCACAATCCACACATCTAAAATATAAACAATAGCCTACCTATAATAATGAACAATGAGCATACTGCGTGGCAAAGGACAGAGACCAAAGAAAGCCGTAGCCGTAGACCACCGTAGTCAATAGTCAAATCCAAGAAAATGAGTGTGAAAAGGACAGTAGGATATCCACATCCAATGCTGCATGATGTACCGAAAGAAATGTACAAAATATCAATCTGGATACTGCATCTCGCTCCCTGAAAAACACTGGTTGATTCATGAATAATCTCACACTTCTATACTTGGTTTCTTACTCACAGTACCATTTGATGTATACTGTATGCTGCATGGGGACTGACCATTTCCCTTTCTAAATTTTTAACATATGTAGGTATCTAAATAATATTTAGTAAATATGCAGCCTACATGTATGTGCACTTGTATTTTGAAGTAATATACTACAATCCACCGATTGAAATTCAGTTGACTAAATTATCATTATTATTATTACCTGTGAAATGGAAATGTATGGTAGGAAATTTAAAAACTGTTCATAAATAAATGCTACATTCCTTTTAAGGTAACTACTTCCCAGTGACTGACTCAAGAGTGCAGACTAGAGAGTGAATTTCATCCACCGCACGAAAATGAACATGAAAACCTCTTGCATTTATTATAATAAGGAACAATGTACTCGATTTCTCGATTCTGAAGTCACCAATTATTCACTACTCACTCAACACTCAACATTCAACATCCTTTTACATTTAATTCCATGCATTCAAAATCACACGGGGAAGATGAAATGGACGATGGAGAAAATTACCGGCACTCTTTTACGTTTCCTTTATATATGCAACAATTATTGAAGCGTAAAAAGCTATGACTAAAACAAAGAAAAACGCCATAATAATCTTTACCCTTTCCAGCGTAATAATAACCTTTAGAAGAGTGTGAAAATATTTAAAAATTAACTCGAATTGCTCCAAAATCCAAAAAATAAAGAATTTTACGTAATGATGAACACAAATTTTTTGAGGATTTTGACCGTATGTCAATCGTCGATCAGTGGATTAATTTATTATACCGTACAGCACGCTCGATTTATAAAACGGGAAACGGAGATCCTGATGATGAGGAGGAGACAGGATGAAAACATTATCGAACACTACAGACTACAGAGCATAGAGCAGGTAAAAAGAACTTAGGAGATTCGGTTTTACAAAAAAATCATCTTTCCTTTCTTGAGCTGAACCTCAAACTCAAACTCTTTTACTCGAGAAAGAGTGGAGACTCGAGGTATGATTGTTTTTGGGCTTATACCTTTGAAGATAGCATAACACGAATCTAAAATCTAAATGAAGATACGAAGGTACTTGTATTTACTTATACCAAGAATGTTGTAGCTATATGTAAGTAATCTTCATTGTTTGTAAAAAGCCATGGATACTAATCCTTGTAATAGATCTCTGATCTGTGTGATGCTAATGGTTAAAAGTTATAATGGTTGATGGTGTATCAATGTACAATTTAAAATACATTTATTTATAAAGTCTAAGTGTGTACGGATATTAGTATTAGTATTAGTTTTTATAAAAATAGAAAATCCCGCGTTTTCAACTTAATCCAAAAAAATAAATTCAATCTTATCTCAATTTGATATAAAAAATACAGTACAGATACACTTACAATTAATACAACGTCCAAATTTCAAAGATTCAAATCATCATCATAATTCCACAATGACTAAATGTAGAGTTAGATGTATTTATTCTTGATCTCCGTGACTCTCTTAAATGTAGAATAAAAAAGGTCTCTCTTTCAATTTTCTTAATATGTTAACTGCCATTGAAACAAATGTTTTAAGTGGAGACAGAAATCAAGAAACCAACAAACAAACAAACAAACGGTTGATAAAAAAAACACTAGAGGAAAAACTAATCGAGGATTCGTGTCATCCTCACACCTTTATACTTTATACGTTGTCCCCCATTCTACAGAAAAAGAAGAAGAAGACGTTCCCTAATTCTCAACTAGTTAATGGTGTCCATTTGAACACTTTCCTCCTGCAAATGACAATGATAATCACACACATATGTAAGATGTATGTACAATGTACAACTTTGGACTTTGAAAGGTATTAGTTATTTACTAAGATAGTCCAAAGTACAGAGTACAGAATACAGAAGAGGTAGGATCTTCCATTCATTATTATTTTATGTATTATATGTACAATGTGTACCTAATACAAACAGTATAAGGTTTAAGTCAAAGTTGGTAGGGCATGAAAAAGGAAATTGAGGAGGGACAAAAAGTCAACCTTTTCTTACTTTTCTGGATAGGATTTGAGTTTAGAGTTTAGAGTATCAACAAAGAACAAATGAAGAAATTTGTCGAAGAACTGTTCAATTGTCTACATCCAAAGTACAAAGGATCCCCTCGGGGTTTGTTGTGACATATTGGACATATTATGGTACATTTTGGATTTTACTTAGATTTGGGTTTGGGTTTTTTTTTGGGACAATTCACCGCGTCAACCGTGCGAGAACTGGTGTACCATTCAATTATTTAGTAGTTTGTAGTTTGTATTTTGTCGTCCGTCCTCCGTTTTACTCACCCCTCATCTTTATTTTTTATTACTCTATTTTTTTCCCTACTTGTTCTTTTTTGTTTCCTTTCCCATTTTCCCAGTTTTCCAGTTTCACTTTCATTTCATTCATCTTATTTAAACCTTCTTGGACTTGTACGTTATACAGGATTCATTGTACAAGAGTTTTGTCAATAATTGATAATTTAACAGGGTACATAAATAGAAGAAAAGAAACAGAAAATATTGAATGGACGCGATGTGTGAGGTAAATTGGAGCCACTGAGCGAGATTTAACAATCAGCATCCCAACAACAATCCATATATATGCATGTTTTTGACTCAATATAGACACTCAATATGACTAAAATCCAAAGCTTTTTCCAGTAATAAATAAATCACAATTTGGAGAGTATGCTGTGTTCTGTATTCTGTATGGGACTTAAATTCAGGTGTCTTTAAATCTTTGTGGAGATCTGTTTCATGTGACCTAGTGACTAATCATTGTTCCTGAAATTTTACGTTAGAACTCTTGCATCTTGATTCTTTCTTGATTCTTGATCCCTCTCTTATCTGTTGGTTGTTTTCTTTCTTTCGGATCTATTGGTTATACTTTGTACATGATCCTTACGCATGAATCTCAATAATCTCATGCATTCGTGTCCACCGTACTAAAGATACAATAGTAATAATAATACGATCGGCTACTGGGGTTTCAGTTCCAGGATTCGGATTCAGTTAAATAGGAACCAAAGTAACGCATATCATATATACATCATACCTACAAATACGGTTATTTAAATCTCCATCTATTTTTGATACAGCCAAAACTACACATACAAAACAAGGATCGAAGTTGCATGAAAAACAATAAGA
>JABASP010002890.1:0-17078 GCA_019776565.1 Sminthurinus signatus | reverse complement strand
AAAAACATTTAAGAGTTTTTCAGAGTTCAGAGCGACAGTCATTTTACATTTTACCAAGAACCAAGAAAATAGAATACACATGAGACTTTATTTTTGGAGCACTTTTTGATTTCAATATAATATTATTTAATTTGATTTTGATTTTAATTTTTACCCGAACCAACGGAAACTAAATGGGTGGAATGGTGAAGGGAGGGGGACAACATTAGTGGAACATAGATATTGAAATTACGTTACCATTTATATACTTTACACTGTGTAAATTACACATCCAAGATTTCTAATAATTTGGGATTTGGAAAGCGTATACAGTAGAAGTATAATATTATTTTTAATAATAACTGTCGAACTGTCATTTTATATTGTGATTTGCAAGGGGACATTTACGATATTTAGGATATTTATTGTGTTTACGCAAGCATAATACAATAATAATAATAATAATTAGATATCTATGTAACTAACGTTAATCGTCACATTGAAACAAATAAGAGTGTATTTTTTTTTGTCTTAAATGATTATTTGTTTGTACACCTACTTGAAAGGTCAATAGGAGACTGTTGAGGAGGGTGTTGTAGTTTTTCCGATCACATTCGCAAGTTACCTCAGCGGGATTACAACATGTTTCATTGCAAAACTTGCCACTGAACAATATCATACCGAGAAGACTGAACATACGAGAAAGAAAAAACATACAAGTCTTTTTTATTCGTACTCAACACTAAAAAATACTAAAAAAAACAACATTCGTGTGCATCATCCATTCAATAAAAATAAAAAACCAAGATTTCAACGTTCAACTTTTAATTCACTAACGGTGGAATTCTATCGATAATCGATACAATTTTACATTTTACAATAAAATTGAGTTTTAATTTGTAATATTTGTTTTAATATGGTCAGTCTGTGCAATGATGCAGTAAGTGCAAAAGTTGTAACTTGTTGCTTTTGTAATAATACATGTATACATGTAGTTTTAATCATGTCCTGCAAACAATTTTGTCAATGAGAGTATAGTCAGAGTGCACCTAAATAATTGTATGGTGAAAAAGAATTTTGCTCTAGCTTTTAAAGGTGTTTCTAAATAAATTTCTAATACTAATTTCTAATTTTTTTTCTAATGTACTTCATAATACCAACTTACTTTTCCTTTACGTGTTTGATGTTTCAAAGTTTGAATTTAACTTGCTTAATAATAATAATTATTATTATTAATATTCTTTCATTCCTGGAGAATTTTTCAACATTTTGGAGAAGTGCAAAATAAAACAAAATTGAAAACAGAAATGTATAGAGTATAGAAAGAGAGAAAGAAGGGAAAGTGACGAGAAGATTATTGTACATAAAGTTTCGTCCAAGAGAAGTACGAAATACATCTTTTTCAAATATGAGAGAAGATTATTACAAAGATGGAAAGTAATTATTAAATACACATTTTTACAATTTGTACACTTGTGTAAGCATATATATGTATCAGACGCAGAAGAAGAATGGGGACAAGAAACATTTATAGAATGTAAAAAAGGTCCTTGAACCAAGAGGACTTGGTATATTAGAGATACAATTAACAATAATTATTACATGGTTTGATAGTAACTTTGATGATTTTTAGGATAAGAAAAAGAAGAACATTTAGTATAGTAATATTGATAGTAAAAAAGTACGATCAGGACAAGATACAACCATCACTATATAGATTATAGGTAGACTAAAATTTGGTTAGTATATGTACAATGTACAACAGAGAAAGTTAGTGAAAGTACGAGAGACATTTAGGCGCATGTATATATTATACGAGAGAGTGTTCACTAATTTTTTATATTATGTATTATGTTTGTTTGAAGTTTCTGCAATATTATTGTAGCTTGTTGTCTTGAATGGAATGTTGAGCGCAAGAAAAGCAATCAAGTTTGGAGTTTGGAAGCTTGAAGCATTTTATTTATTTAGTTTATTCACAGCGCTATCAATTCAGATTTTTCTGCAAATTATCCGTATTTATGTTACATGCTATAATGCTATTAATTATGTGCATCATCTGAGTTCTGATGATCGGTTTCGTCAGCCATTAGTCTGATAAAAAATGATGAGATTTTGTCATTTAAATGTCTTTTACTAAATTAGCAAAACTTAATTGTAACAAATTTATATAAATAACTTGAAAGATGAATGCAACCACAGGTTTTGTCATGTGGATGTTTTTTTTGGAAAATTATAAAGTAATGTAATAAAGCTACATACGCAAGAATGATGCGATAGCATAATAAAGGAAACATAATACAATATTATATATCATATTATATCATATTATATTATGGAAATAAAAGAGATTACCAATATCAATAATAATCATAGCTTTTCACCAATGGGCTACCAATTAAGCCCAGGTTAAAATTTAAAATCGTAAGTGCGTTCCAAAATAAATGTATTTAATATTCTATTTTCTAGTTGCTAGTAATATAGTAAGAAATTTGAGCCATATGAAATATGAGAAGTTTTAGATTTGTTCATTATTCATTGCTCATTAATAAATAGCTCATAGCTCATAGCAGATATATTATATCAAGAAAGTTGAATTAAGATTTACACTATATATATCACAATATCAGTTTTTTTTCTTTTCCTTTAAGAAAAATTAATAATAATGAGTTTGTAGAATATAGAAAAGAAGTACTACTGTACTGATAAATAACATGCCAAGCTTAAAATATTTGAATCTTTTGTCAAATTCAGAAATTCTCAGTACTTGTCTCAGAAAGACACAGAGCATTTTTCTTCAACAAGCACTGAAGCAAAAATTTAGCGTATACTTGTTTTACAGATTAATCATTAATCATCATGAAAACTTACTTGAAAGACTGTAACCTGTTTGTCAAAAAAGCAGTTTAATATTATTAAAAAATCAGATTAAAAAAATGTGTGTGATGTTTGTTTGTTTCATATTATACAAAATCATCAAGTATTAAAATGATTGTGTTTTAAACGTACTAGAGACCAAAGTAGACTGTCAAAGTTCTGTGAACAGGTATAAAGAACAGCATTTTTTTAGTGTTTTTTTGTGAAAACGAATATTCTACACATGTACCAATGATTAACATTGAATGTAGAATCCTTTGTTAATTTGTTATGACTATTTTTTTACACTACCTTCCGTTCACAGTAGATCTCTCCTGTTTCGGTTTTTTGGCAAAATTTACATCCAAACATGTGCATACCGAGAATACTGAAAGTTCAATTCCAATTTACACAAAATATAATGAAAATAATTACCAAACTTGAATCATATACTACGCGATTGCTTGTTTCTAGCACTTGGAAATACTTTTTTTTAGTACTGATCGAAAATAGAAATCTTGAAATGGAATCGAAAAATTAAGCTTTTCATTCAAGTTGAAAAAAGAAGGCTCATTTATATGGCCACAAGCCACTAGAAACAAAAAAAAATTCTCGTTGATTCCTAATTCCTATTTCTTATGTATTTTCTATGCTTTTCATATTATGAATGCATCAAAAAGCTCTTCAATTTTTGCGTTTATAATTTTTGTAATGCGCAAATTACATAATATAATGTATGCGTTATGCAGTTTCGCGAGAACACAAAACATTTAGGCAAGGACAAGAATGATGAATATATAGTACAAAAAATACATTGATACGACTAAGTCATAAATTCATAATCATAAAAGAAAAAAAAACTAGTTTATAGTTTAGTATAAGATAATATAAATATTGGAAATGTCAGTGTGGAGCCTGTCATGAAATTCCCCACTGCCACTAACCATCTGACGAGAGTCACACTATTAAACTAAGTATTAAAAAAACAGAGCAAATATGTACATGAAAAACTACTTTGATACGATATACGATACAATATTCAATATTCAATAAAAGTTATACTGTACTGTACAAATAGTTCACAGCATAATATAGACTTGAGTAAAAAGTATAATGGGACGAAACGAACGTAGAGAAAAAAAGCATTTTGATATAATATTATTATTCTATGTGGAATCTTTCTTTCAGTGTGGAATCGGGAATGAAAACGATTCTCTCTATTTTCAATACTTTCTCCAAAATTTTCTTTCACACCTTTCTAACTATTAATCAGTATTATACATATGAAGCTATACGCTGATGCTTTTTAGTCATCAAGTTAAATCTGATAATTATCATTAGTTGTTCAGGTTGTAGCGCACTGGTTTGGAATTCTACAAATATATATTATATGAATCTTAATAAAACAAATGGGAAAAGAACAACGAATCAAAATTGAAAATGGAAAATATATGTACAAGATACATGTTCTGCACATGTATATAATATTATCAGATATTTAAAGAAATGGAAAAGATATGCATGCACATAAAATTTAATAAATATGACATTAGATATAATTGGAAAAAAAGTAAGAAAATTAAGTGAGTATATAAAATACAATGAACATGGAATAATTAGAATAATAATTAACAAATATCAAAAAAGAAAAAAAAAAGCATGTTTTTATGATAATGTAAAATGTAACGATTGGAATACTGTCCATACTATTAGAAAAAGTATTCACAGTACTCGTGTAATATTTGTATTTTGTATGCAATGCACATCATTAACTACTACCACTACTACTATTTAGCTACTAGTAAATTATCAAGTAATTTATACATTATGTATTATTATTATTAAGAGCAGAGCGGGTCAATGAAAATATCTTTTTCACGAGAGATTTAATCTACTTAATTAATTAAACAATACATGTATCAGAGTATATGAAGTGTATGAATTTAATAGCTCACTGACTACTGACTACTGACTACGCTGCATAAATAACTTTTACATATCTATTATTTTTTATGTATGTACGAAATACGAAACACTATGCATAAAATGCAAACTGTGTGTTGTGTATTCATTCTGTCTCCTGTATTTAGGTTTTTGGCTGTTTTCTGTATTCTGTATTCTGTAGTTATAAAAGTACATAAATTCCTGCTATATGATCCCTCATCAACAGCCTTCATTCTTTTATTACCCTTGTCATCACTACTAACTATGAAATGGAATGGAATGAAATGAAATCTGGGACACATAAACTGGGACTCCTTCACTAACTTCTAACTTGAACCACACCACAAAATACGAAATACATGTGTAATGTATATTGTGTATTGTGGAAGTATGCAGTTAGTCAAGAAACTCTTTAGAATTTTCCAGCAAGATGTGAATCTTCTTCTTCTTCTTCTTTTTGTACTTTCTTCTTCAACAGTCTACGTATGTATATCTTCCCTAGATAATTTTGTGGAGGCCAACATTCGTGTTAAAGAATTAATTAAAATGGAAATTTGATATGTACAAATACATACATACATAGAAAAGGAAAGGAAAGAAAGGGATGAGAGAACCACGGAAAAGAGGCCGCCCTTATAATTTATAATACGCCGTATGGTGTGGTGTGGTTGAAAAGTCTCAAGATTCTGAACCTGAATTTGAGTTTTTTCTTCAGTTTTGAATTCAAACTTTATCAACTCCACAACTTTTACTTTTACTTCTACTGGTTTTGAATTCTGGATTCTGGATTCTGGTGAAAACTAATTATAAAGCCTAAACGTGAAATAATTAAACGGACTTTGGCTTGAATTTGAATTTGAAATTCGAATTGCGACACTATCACTATCACTATCCTTGGAACTGGAGAAAAAGTGTGTGAAGGACGGAGGAGGGAATTGGGGAATTAACAAACTGATGAAGCTGAGATGAAGGTATGTCTGTCTGTAGTTTGTATTCTATCTTTCCTGTCTTTACAGAGGGAGAGAAAATGGACTAAAAGGGAAAAGAAGAAGATGAGGCAGTGGTAAGAAAAGAACAAGTTTCTTTAGCCATGTCTCAGATTTCCGCATTCCAAATACAAAGTTTTCTGTTATCTTTTCTCCTGCCTGTCACCAATTCACTAACGAT
Organism: Sminthurinus signatus; assembly: GCA_019776565.1. Taxonomy (NCBI): domain Eukaryota; kingdom Metazoa; phylum Arthropoda; class Collembola; order Symphypleona; family Katiannidae; genus Sminthurinus; species Sminthurinus signatus. The sequence goes on along the minus strand of JABASP010002890.1, from coordinate 11,135 downwards.
TAGACATTGGACATTAGACACTAGACATTAGAGTTAGTTTGTTAGATAATATATTATAATTTAGTAATTTGTAATGTTCTGCAATCTGCAACTTTGTGGTCGTGGTCGTGGTTGTGTGGTGTGTGGTTTACCACTTTCTACTTTCAACTAGAAAACTATGTACTATGTAGAAAACTACTCGGACTAATTTTCTAAATGCAAATTTCCTGTGTTTATGCACATCTACAATTATTTAATATTTTAATATGCAGTATGCAGTATAATGGATAAAGAACGGATCATGTATTATTTTACACACATTATATTAAACAAAATATATTATACATATAGTAGATCATAATCAAAATATACATAGAAAAAGAAAATGTAGGAAAATGAAAACTTTTGCTACCTAAATATAAAGATGAAGAGGACCAAAAGAGCAAAGAAGACGGCAACATTGTCCATGGTTTTCAACTGGAAAGAAACAATAATAATTATTATTATTATTAAATTAATATTTTATTAAACCTGTATTATAAAAGTTATAATAACAGCCCATGCACTTCTTGTCATATTATTTTGTGTATTACATAACATGTTATGCATAAGTTCAAAGTCATGTGTCTCATGTCTCATGTAATAAATTATTTAATTAATATTTAATCTGTCTCTGTCTCTGTGTCTGTATGTATTATGTAATTTGTAGGTTGTAGTGTGTACCATAACGACGAGTTGCCGCCTCAGATTTGGAAGAAACCGCACTAATTTTAATATTCTTAAAAGTCTAAAGGTTCTGAGAACGGAGAGAGCTCCTCCACTGGCATGTGTAGTTCCGTCAATGAGACCCTGGCACAACTCAACTCCGGACAGAACCACAATAATCCCATCAAATACATCGAAGCCGTTGCTCAAATAACCCGTGATTCCATAGGCGAGGAGTTTGAGGAGCATCTCCACGAAAAATACCGCACTAAACACTATATTACTCATCTCCACTATCGACGTCAACTCCTCCGGCTAAAAAAGTATACAAAGCATTTCATTTAGAATTAGACAAGTCATAATCAATTAATTATGATAAATGATTTATTATTTATTATTCATAATAATTCTATTAAAAAGGAAAAGTAAATTCATAGCTACATAAATTTTACCTGATTGTGATACTCGACGCCCATGGACAGCGTATTAATGAGAATGGCACCCAGGATCCCCTGTTGAAAATACTTGGACTCGACCATGCGTCGAATACAAGTTCGAAAGGGGCCCAATGGCTGAGTGTGACGCCGACTCCCCGGCATCGCCTCACTCATGGAGGAATGGCGACTTTTTTCATGACTTGTCGTATGCACTTGAATCTGGTTCTGATTTTGATTTTGGTTTTGATCCTGGTTTTGGATTTGGTTTTGATTTTGATTTTGATTGTGAGCATTTGGAATTCTTCTGGGAGAAGAGGGGCCAGAGGGGACATTTAAAAGGACTGGAGCGGAGAAGGAGAGGGGACCACCCTTCCTCATGGAGGTACTAATTTCATCCCAATTTGGGATCCCTTGGACACCCTGCACGCCCAGGGCCACCTGTGGAAGGGCATTCAAAGCTCCACTGAGGGCGAGGAGTTGAGGACATGTAAGTGCACTAGAACGGGCGGAAGAGGTCCGTTCCCTCTCCATCCTCATTTGTTCCTCCGTCCCCTTCACCACACCCAAGTCTATCTGACTTTCCTCGTTTTCTGGTGGTTTCCCCGAACAGGTTTTCCAACTCTTCCTCACTTTTCTCTTCCCCTTCCGGATCCAATGAGCAATTAACCTGGAACAAAAAAAAGAAGTTGGTGCACATTTTACATTGTACTTTATACATAATTTTAGTTTGCACAGAATTAGAGTATAGTCTAAAATTCACAATCTAAAGTCATCAAACATTAATAATTCATTAGAAACACAACTGCACAATTTGTTTTCAGACTTTCCAGACTTTTCAGAAAAGTACAAAAAAAACTACAAACTACAAATTATACGCATGACATGACTTGATGAAACTTTTGTCTTTTGTTTGCTCTTTGCTCTTTTCTTTTTGTATGGGCATACAAACAAAAAAGAGAAAAGAGAAGACAAAAGACAGAAACAAGTTCAATCAAGAATCGCTTGAAAAAATTATGACTTTTCTACGTCACTTCATAGAATGAACAATGAACAATGTACAATGTAGAGTGTAGAAAAGTTGTGATACAGAAAGGAACAGAAAACAAAGGACAACAACAACAAACAATAAAACAATGAAGGCGAGACCCAAGGGATGAAATTTATACATGTACAATGTACATTGACGTACTACTATTTTTCCTGCTCAAAGTTCTAATCATATTTTCCTTACTTGACAATCTCAGAGTAACACGAGGCATGTTCGACGGCGGTGAGTGTGGACGTGGAAGTGAATCTTGCTCTCTCAATCCTGTAATAAATAAACATGATGTCAAATATCAAATATACACTGCATAATGCATAATACATCTTGTACAATGTACAAAATGCAAATTTCATTATTTAATGCAGAAAAATGGAATTGAGAATTGAGAAATGAGAAGCATAATATTAAAATGTAATAAAATACATGGAAAAAATATTATGTATGTAGACATACCGCATTCGTTCCAATTCTCTCTTTTTCGTCTCCGAGAACTGGGTGGCTATTACGACGAGGCATAGATTTATCATAAAAAAACTACCAATCTGTACAAAAGGGAGGAAACAAAAATATGTAGAAAATAGTATCAAGTATACAGCATGATTTACACACTACTGAATATTGAATATGAATCTGAATTTTGAATACTGAAGAACCAGAGCTAAATTTATTAAAAAATTGCAGAAGTATAAAATATAAAGTGTGCAAAAATTCAAGCCCATTTTTGTACAAAGTTTGCCAAAAGACAAAAAAATGGATGAGAAATTCCTCTTTCTTCTTTCTCTGTGTGATTTTCGTCATACATGTAAAAACAAATAATAAATCTTTCACTGCTGTAAATGTGATACTTGATACTTGACACTTGACCTCTATGACACAATATGACAAGACAAAATGAGGAATGTTGAAAAAGTAAAGTAAAATAATGTTACATGCTGAGATGAGATAAAAAATGAAGGATAACTTTTATCTTTCAAAATCAAAAATTGATATTCTATAATAAGTAATAATTTCTGGTTCAGTTGTGAATTGTAGCTTTGCTTTCCCTTTTCTAACCCTTTTGATTATGAACAGTCCATTTTTCATGCTCAAAGTGCTTGTTCGCGTTCGCATTTGAGTTACGCTTCGCGCTCTAGTTTCCTTGTGCCACGCTCCGTACCTTTCTTCTCTGTTCTATGTTTTCTAGAAAAAGGTCAACAGTTACGGAGTCCGGACATGGAAATTATCAAATGACATAAAAGGTATCATGTAGATTTTATATTGGAGGTTCTACATTCTGCATGGTACATGATTTTGAACATTTCATAAAAGCAGTGCAATCTCCGTAATCCATAATCACAAGTTATATAGTTACATATTTGTCCACATGCGGGACTAGATGATAAAACAAGGCTGAAATTTGAAAGTTGTACATTGTATACCTTTGATTTCTAAGACTTTATAGTAACTGTACAATGTACAATGTAGAAAATGTTGTTCGTAACAGGAATTGTGAATATTATTATTTATAAATTATAAATACAGCTATAAACTATACTTGTGTACAATGTTAGATTTTAGTCTTTTCTTCCTGCTTCAGCGCTTTTCTCTCCTTCCTTCGTTTTCTTTTTCTTCTCTAGATCCTTAGATTTTGCTTTTAGCTTGTTTTTATGCACTCAATCTAACAGTAAGATCAATTCAAATAGATTCAAATTTTTACATGTACAAAATACAAAATGAAAGTAAAACCTATCCAATAAATATACAGAGTTGTATTTATGATGTACATTTCTCGGTGGATTTTTATGAGACTGTGTGTAAAACTGGAGGATGAAGAAGGAAATAAATTTCAATTATGCAAGAATCATTATATTCCATGACGCTGTGGTTTTGGTTTGGTTTGGTTGAGGTTCGTTTGATTTTTATGTCAATTTTATACTTTATGCACTATACATGGAGCCAAAACTCGTAAAAGTATACGATTTTCTTTATGATCATGACTCATGAGCTCGGAACGCGAAACTCAAAACGCGAAATGCGGAACGCAGAATGTTGAACGTTGAATGTTGAACGGAAAAGATGAAAGATGTGAAAAGAGAAAGTGTAGTGAAGAAGAAGAAGTCGAGTGTTTTATTCCTTATTCTAAATCTTTGGTATTTTGAGACTTGAGACAAATCAAATCAAATTCAGAGTACTTTTTCTCTGTACTCGACATGGAAAATGGCAAATGGTAAAGTTCATAAAATATCAAGCCTCAAAAAGTACAGTATTTTTGATTTTGAAAATTTCTAGAGTTGGCCAAAAACAGTAAAATATAAAATAGTTTATGAATTGACATGAATAACTTTGGAATTCCAATGATGTTTGTGCACTTGTTTTTTTGTTTGTTACTCGAGACTCGAAACGATTTGATGTTCAGTATTCAATATTCAATATTCAGTATTCTGGGTTCTATGAGTAAAAACATTCATGTGTACAAACTATAAATAAAAAACTATTGTTATACTTACGACAATGAGTAAAACAAAGTAGACCCAGTCCCAGAAAGAATGTGCGTCTTGTACGTAATACCTGAAGGATAGAAGAAGAAAGAACAATTTTAAATCACCATTGCTTTTATGAACGTCATTTTCAATCAGAATTCTAATAAGTAATAAGTGAAACGTATAATATATTTACATTATATCGGTCCAGCCTTCGAGACTAATAACTAGAAAAATGGCGACCCAAGCGAGGCCAATATTGTCAAAACTAATTGCTCCTGTAAATTACACAAAATATAAAAAGGTTTTATTCAAATTCTAATACAAATACAAAGTTCATCTAAATTCTAAATACAAGTTTGAAAAAAGAAAGAAAGCTTTGAGAATGAAGAATAAGAATTTAAATTCTTTGGTGTACCTTGAAAAGGATTTTTATCTCCAGGGCCGCATCTCGTATAATATTTATACCTGTAATTTTAACATAAAGAATTTCTCAGGTTATGGCCTTGTTGTTATTAATGATTAATGGTTATTTTACGGTGAATGGTGATTATCTTTACGAATAAGCTTACCAATTGACACAGCTGCCATCAGGTTTTGGAAGATTTTTACTAAAAGGTTCCGGATCCAATTCACAATCTCTCCCTTGAAATCTAATTTTGGTAGTCAAAATCCCATACACAATAAAATTAACTCTATCAGAATATCAAATATCAAGTAAGAAAGTATTAATTGCCAATATGTTAATTATTTATTACTAAAAAATTATGTATATTCAATACTATTTTTTTCTGTACCGGTATGGCGGTAGACTATCACAAAGGTGCATTCCTATAAAAGAGAAAGTAGGAAAATTTCAAACGTTACAAATTAAAAGATATTTATATTTGTATTTAAATCCCAATGCCACACTGGAAAACAGAAAAATGAGAAGAACATCTGAGATTGACATGTTGAATCTGAAAGCAGTTTAATACTTAATAAATACAAAATATCGTTTGTGTTGTGTAGAAAGGAGAAAGTATGTTTTTTTGCGGTCTACAGTTTACCGTTTACAGATTAACAGCTGTAAAAGATAAAGATGAAGATGACACAATAGGAGACACACATTATAAATCATAAATCATGGGAGTCTTTCTCTTTGTAAGTCTCTGACAGAAAAAACCTTAACTTGTCATCCTCAGACAATTTCCTAAAATATTAACTCATCCATCCTCCTTTATCGCCCCAAATGTCAACCTCCACCAATTCAATTCAATCCAACCAAACTCAGAACAGAACACTCTTCTCCTCTACCCTATTTGAATTTCTAATTGTCCGCAAACCACGATTCACGATCACATACCCAGGAACTCATTGCTTTTTTTACCAACATTATTATGGCTCCACATTCAACTAAGAGAAAGCAGGTGAAGTAAAATGTTACAAATTATTACATGTGCAAAATTTCATGCTTCTCATTTAACTTTAACATTTTGTACAGGAATTTTCTCTTTTAATGCCCTACTTCTTTTTATAGGTTGACAAAGTTAAAAACTGTACAATTTACAATGTACTACGTGGTTGCATAAATGCAGTATGAAGTATGAAGTTGCATGATGAACTAGAAGTAACCCACAACTCTTGACTCTTGACTTTTGACACTGTGTATTTACGACCCAATTTATTATTTAGCACACATTTTAATTGGATGAAAATTGCTTAGAGATTTCCAACTGTCATCTTCTCCTGTTCACTATTCGGTGTTCACAGCTCTCAGTTAAAAAGTTCCCACAAGGCAAAATGTATCATCTGATCATAATTCACAAGAAAAATTATGACATTCCCTTTCTCTATAGAGTACAGAGTGTGTAAAAAATACTTACAGTTGAAAATCAGTATGTACCAAATACCGAAAACCACGTAGCATGTAGCATGTCAAAATATTTAGGTGTCTTTTCCATCCTTTGGACAGTTTTTTTGAACAGAGTGTAATATATCAAATTCCCAGCTCTAAATTCTAAACTCCAAACTGTCGCCTCAACTCTCCTCCATTCGTGTACAGTGTACAGTGTACAATTTCAACACACTCTTTCATCTTTTACAGTGCGAGTGTCGAGTGTCGACTGTCGTTCAAAATAGATACATAGGTGATTTTTATTTGTGTGGTTTCCTCCACAGATGAATGAAGACGACAAGAGGAAGAGGAATCATCCAGAAAATAGCTACAGAACATGCTCTACATTTCTCTGTATTTTTCTGTATGTTTCTGACTCTCTGTTTAGTGTGTAGTGTGTATATTTATTTGTACAAAGTAACTGCAAATAAGTGAAAATGTGTGTGTGTGTGTCATATTGTGAATGAGAGTTTTTATTTTTTATATCATCTTCATGTTCAGTTCGGAAATAGGCTAAGAAATCTCCAAATCTACACTGTAAAATCTACACTCTATTCAAAGGTTGTATCTTATATTATAGCATTTAGTATTTCATATATCTGTATTCTGTATCTTTAATAATATGGAGCATCGGGCGTTCTCTTATTCTCAAATAAACTAAATAAATGTCCTAGCTTTTCAAATGTAGAATCTCGAGTCTTGAGTCTAGAGTCTAGATTCTAGAGTCTTGAGGCTCGGGGCTAAAGTTGGATTGGTGTTTGGGGTAATATAAATACATGGATGAGTGTATTTTATACCAAACTTTAGTAATATTTTCCCATTTTCTTTATTTTTTTCACTCTCTCACTGTTTTACACATCGTGAATGTCCTCTACACACTAGACAACACTTCATAAGACTTGCTGTAAACTATATCTTTTATGTTCCAATGCTTCATGCTGTGGCCTTGTGTTTGTAGTTTGTAATATGTCATATGTATTTTGGATTTCGATTTCATGTCACTTCCAACTTCCAATTCATTCCTTTTTTTTCTATTTCCTCCTCCTTTTTCTTTTCCATCTTCTGTCTTTTTTTATTTACTCTTCTTCCGATAATACTTTATTTTTTAGAGTGCAGTGGTGTTGGTTGTTGGTGTTGGCGTTGGTGTGTGGATATGATGCTCAATGCTCAAAACTCTAAACTCAACCACTATAAGAAAAGGAAAAAATCCTTTGGTACATTTCATAAACACACACAACTGTTTTTTCTTTAGTTTCCTATTTCCTATTTATGATGAACAAACAATAAAACTTTTACTCACTTTTTTTTCTTTTTTTTCAAACTCTAAATCTAGTTCTAGTTCTAACTGGACTTTGGATGTTGAACTTTGAGCTTTAGCAAAGAAAAAGACTTTTTTCCGTGAATCAACAACCGGTAGAAAAAAAATGACAGGACAAAATACTCGCATTTTTGAACTCAAGAACTCAAGAAAATCTCCTTTTAGATCCCTCGTTACTCTTTAACCTTTGTTGGTCAAAATAACTATAGAACATATAAAATCGTAGAACTTGGAATCTATAACCTTTTTTGCTACCTTTTCTCATGTCCACTCCTTTTTCCAAGTACAAAAGTAAATAGAGCTGAGAATTCATATTTGATCCGTCTGGAAGATTGACAATATTATTAATCTGTATACTTTTACCTTTTTTTCTAATCTCGTTTGCTCACCAAAAGAACTCATGTTTTCTTTTCTGTGGCATTGGGACATTTTTAATATGTAATATAACTGATTAAAAGAAGCTATCCACACAATATAAGTAAAATACTTACCGTTGTCTTTTGGTAAGGAACAAATGTAATCTTTCTCGGCGTCATTAGTTCTGTAGTAGGTCGACAGGCCCCTTTTGTAAAATATCATGTCATACAAAACACAATCATATAAAAATTTCATGGATGATAACGTTTACTATTTTCAACGCAATCAGTACACAATAAAATAAGTACACATACAAATACAAAATATTAATACATAGAAAACTAAACAGATAAACTCTAAACAGATAAACTAATTATTTATCACAAAAAAGGCACTGTCTATTATTTTATTTATTTACACAAGTAGTAAAGTTGAAGCGGAGGTGGTTTAAAAATTCTAATTACACATTACACATACATTAGATATACTAGATTCTAGATACATCTTTTGCCTACCTACACGAAGAAAATAAGACGGAAAACAAAGACAACGAGGTGACAGAGCACACAAATATAACAGATGAAATAGAAATGTAACATGTACAATATGTACAATAGAGATGGATGATAAAACACATGGATATTTTATAAATCGAATGAATGAATGCATGAATGAATGCGTGTACAGAAATGTAAAATATTATGTGATTTGTGAATGAAATTGTGCAGAATACTGAAAATACTGTGGTGACTTAAATGGTGAAAATAAGTAGTAGTGAAAAGTGAGTAAAAAAGTTTGTGTAAAAAAAGCATCAATAAAAAACAAAGTAACAAAGCCCAATTATTACTTATTACAGTGTAAATGTCCGATTGTCCTGTAGATTGTTGATTTTTGATTGTGATTAGAGATGCAGATAGATTCTTTCGAGTTATATTTGGAACAAAAAACAAAGTCAAGTCTTAAAAAGTCTGTAATGTTGTTTTTTTCACACGGTTTAGTTTAGTTATTTTGGTTTTGATTTGGATTTGGACTTGGATTCAAAATCAATGCTGTAAAAAGGACGAGGGAATAGGAAATCCAACACCATTTTTATATGTATTTTTTGTCATTGAGGATTTTGAGTTTTGAGGAAATGGATCGGACAATAAAAAAACAGAGAACGGAAAACGAAAAACGGAACGAGTTGACGAGACAGAAGACGACAAAAAAAATGACCGAGTTTCACAACCACACAAAAAAAAATAAGTAGGTATATAAAATATAAATTATAGATTTTTTAGTAAATAGCACTCACATGCTTTGGGTTTTTTTTTCTTTTTGGAATTTTATTTTATACTTAAGTATTGGAATTTTTAAGTTAAAACACTCGGTTTTGACATTGGTTATTGGTTAGTATGGGCACACACACACAAACTCTAAGAGTATAAAACACACTGTTAAAGACAGGATTCATAGAAATGGATATAATTTTTTTTAGGTTTTTTTAGGGTCACAAATTTTCATAAAATATTTACGATTAGTAACGTTTTTTTTTCTTTAAAGAAAAACAAGGATATAGTAATAAAACAGCCATTAGCATCAGTAATCAGTAGCAGGGTAAAAAACCACACTGTATTTTTGATATTTTTTTTGTGAAAAAGGTTTTTTTTACTGTTTTGATTCCTTACATCTTTCCGCGGATTGCGTAATACGGCTTGAGCTCTTTCAATTGACTTTTTGTGTGTGAAGCCCCATTTCGTTTGGTTTTACGGGAGGTTTTTTTTTGTATGGAAGTAACAGGGTTTGTTTGCAAAGAGAGAGAAAGTAAAGAGAGAAAAGTGAAAAAAAGAAAAATTGAAAATGGGGTTTTTTGGGAAAAATTCAAAGTCAAAGTTTTCAGTAGTGCCAATGAAACCAAAAGTATCAAGTACAATTTTGGATTTGGATTCACAGTGAAGTGTTTTTGAAACAATAAAAAAACACAAGAAAAAAAAAGAAACAAAATATTCAATCAGTTAATCAGCCAAATTTAAATTTAAATACATGAGCCACATTTTTTTTGTAGATCTATTGTGCAATCATCAATTCATATTTTGTAGTAAATAATAAATGTATGAAAAACATTTATAACAAAATCCCATTAGCGTGGAAAATTGCAGTTGTTCTTTTTCAATTGAAAAATTGAAATGAAGAATTTTGAAAAAATAGTATTTTCTTGCTTCAGGGATTTTTATAAATATTTTCACACATTTAAAAAGATGATATCAAAGGTCGAAATTAATCAGAAATATATAAAGTAGTAGTGTATAATATTATGTGTGATACACTTTGAAATCAGAAAAAGAGAAAGAGAAAAAGAATAAGAGAGAAAGAAAGTCGAATAAAATAATAATAATAAAACTTTTATACAAAAATTTATTGTATGTAAATGCACTACAGTTATGCAATATCAAATACCAAATAATATCAATACAAGGAAAAAAATGGGGATAAATATATTGACCATCAAATGTATTATAAAAAGTGGTATCATATCCATAAAACAAGTTGAACTGTATACTTTTGTGTTCTAGTATTATTATTATTGTTCAAGCAGTAAAAAGGTATGAAAATGTAATAAAAAGTTTAGCATTAAATTTTGAATTCTGGAGCAAAAATGTACAACAGAAATCAATGTCAAAATAATTATTTTATTATTAATATAAAACTGTGCTAGCTGCTAAAAAACTGAATACTCTAGAAAAAATTGATTTATGAGTAAGCAAGTTTAATCAGTTGTAGCTCTGCAACTGATGATAATTATTTTCATTTCAATAAAAACTTGATTCCTAGAAAATCTAAGATGAGTTCAAAAAGTCTCCGTTTCTAATTTTTTTAAATTTTCCTACAAAAAGCAAAAGTTGAATGAAATCAGTAACATGTATTTTATGAAATTCAAAAACTACTACTAGCCGATGGAACTTTTGTGATAAAAAAATCA